>QJPP01001766.1:0-295708 GCA_003996215.1 Jaltomata sinuosa | reverse complement strand
GAATATTCACAAGTTAAATCAAACCATTTTCAAATTATTTCCATAAAAAAAATTGGGCCCCCGGGGTCCACGAAGTTTAGAAAATAGTGTCAGTAGGCCCGAAGCCCAAACGTAGTAAACAGACCATTAACCTTTTATATAATGCATGGAAAATGGTTATGATCAAACACAAATAGTTAGCACCCAGCCACGCCTCTTCACAATCAACCTATCGACCCTGCACAGGCCCACAGCTACTCAGCAAGCATAACCAGCCTAGAAGGATAATTTTATGCCCGAGATTCACGGACATTCCCAAAATCCCACCTTCTATGTTCCAGAGTCAACAAGGCCTCACAGGACCACAAGGGTAAATAATATATATCGGCAAATGCTACAAGCATCGGAGGAACAAAAGTAGCGTGCACATGAATAAAGTGGTCGAGGTCTGTGGTACCAACCTAATAAACCAACCCAAGGATGCCCATTAATACAATTTTATCCTATATATGCGGAGTCTAGGGAAAAATAAACCGTAACCTACCTGTCGTCCGATGACAAGCTTGAACTTCTCCAAAAAAACTCCGAAACGAAATCACACTCGAACTCGAACTTGAATAACTTGACGTAGATAATTGATTTCCTTTTCGAAATTAAACACAACGTCAAAATATATCCTATATTCATAAAGAGTAGTAAGTTCTTTTCTGCCAACAATTCTTTCAATTCCTTTATCAATTAGTGAATGGAAAGTTATTCTATTCACTTAAGCCAACACCAATTATCATAATTGATGTTAGGCCACCTATTGGACAAGTGGCAGCATGCATTTTGATATGGCATCCCTTGATTCCACGTGGAATTTCGGTGTCACACTATAATATATTCTTTTCCCGATTATGTATATATTCGGGTATTGCATAGGTTCGTGATAAAATAAATATAGCTTTTTGAATATACCATAATTAATAGAAAATCATTTCAAATAAAACCTACTATATTATAATAATAATTTTTAACATAACTAAATTTACTATCTCCGTTAAAATATTACAATGTATAAAAACCTTATAAAATAAATACATATACAATTATATCGTAAAAAAATATTTTTCATAAACCTTTAAAATATTTTTAAAAGGTAATAATAATATAACTTTTTACCAAATTCAACTTTCAAATAACATATTTTCAAATACACGCGATGTTAATAAATTCTCAAACTTAGGCTCGCAATTCACCAACGCACGATTTTGATACTCAAGAACTCTCTTGGAATCCTCCCTTATGTTTTCTCACTGTTTCAGAACTAAAATGGCATTTTAAAACGTGAAGTTGAGGCTTAAAATCGATTTTGACCCGACCCGGTTCGCGACCCGGTTCGCAACTCTGTTCCTGCCAGACAGTCCGCGGTAAAATAGTCATAACTTTTTACTCCGAGATTAGTTGGACATGAGGTTTTGTGCGTTGGAAACTAGACTCGTAGACCTTCGATTTGGTATTTAGGGGGACTTCTAACTCTTTATATATTGAGAGAAAAGCCCTGAGACATTTTACCCAAGGTTCAGAAAATTAATTAAAGAAACTTACGATAACTTTTGCCAACTTGCTTGTCTTCAAAACTTATCATACGACCAAACAAATGGACCCGGCACCGAAATACCAGTCCTGACAAGCCTTAAGTGACTTGGGGCCGCTACAACCAAGCTCTAACGGTTCGAGGAAAACGTATACGTGGAAATAACCGGAAGGGTCATTACAACAAGTTCCCATGATTCAGCCCCTTTTTTATAAACACTAACTTCATCACCCCCTCGTATATGATATGCTTCACATGGAACATTGAAAATGAACATGATTATGCCACTGTTTTGGCATGCTAATGTTTCAACTCTAAATTTGTTTGAAAATAATTGCTTAAGACTAGTAGTTTTGGTTCTTGTCATGATAGTATCTTCTCTAGAAAACCCCTCTTCCTTGTGTGATGTTCAAACTGATTATACTTGTAATGGTGTTTGTCATATTGAAATCTACCTCAATCTACTCCTGTCTTCTTCTTTGATCTGTTTCCTTTTTTCTTTTTGAAAGATCATGTCCCATAGCTAATTCTTCTTAAGACCCTAAATGGTTTTATGTTAAACTTTCTCATGATCTTTGATTCAATAAGTTCTTTTATGACTAGAATTTACATTCCTTATGTTCTGAGTTATGGCTTGACTTCAAAGTTTGGGTATCGAACATAGCCTAGTAAATAATGAGCATGTTTTGGAATTGGTTCGTGTCTCTATTATAACATGTTGTGTTTCTTTTCAAATCTGTGCATATGATCTATTTGATCTTTCCCTTTCATTATTTGCTTTGGCTCTAAAAATAGTGAATTCGAATGAATTGTCTTTGTTGATGTTTAGGCTGAAGGTTTGAAATATTGTGAATATGCAAGCATGATCCGTGGTTTACTGCCTTAAATTAGACCCTAAATATCATATTTCGTATGCCTGAACCTTGTGTGTATTTATGTGATTATTAACTGACTTCTAAACGAACCTACTAGAAGAATCTAAGTTAAGTATGAAATCTGTATGTATTAATTGCTTAATTATTTTATTTAGTCTTACTTAGGTGCATACTAATCTTTATTTAATTTTTCTTTTGTGTATGCTACTATGGTGGAGTCCAATTGGACTCCCAAACCATCTCCATTGCATTTCGTTGGGCCTAGCCCAACAGCACCTAAGTCAGCCCGTCGAGTCCTAAAGGGACTAAATCTGTAAAGCTAAGTGGAGCAGGCCGCTAGTTGAAGACAGAAAATGGGCCAGGCCCATAAAATTTGCACCAGCAGCTGAAACAGTCCAAAAAGGGCTAAGAGTGAACTAATGGGCCAAGCCCATATCAGTATAATAATAGCCAACCCAAAAAGGGCAAATTACAGCAAAATTGGACCAAAGTCCAAAGTAATCGGCGGTGGTCCTAAAGAGGGCCCACAAATTAGATTTAGGACAGGTTTAGAGTAATAGTTTAATTATACCTTTAAATATTTTAGAATTTTTTAGTTTGAATTAATTGTGATTAATTTGGACTGACATCTTTAGCTTAGTTGATTTATCCCCAAAGAAATGAACATTTCTTGTTTAAGCACTTATCGTTTTGCCATGTTAAAAACTGCAAAGTATTTTATTGCTTATTAAGCATGTTTTCCCTTGTGTTTAAAAAATGAATTTCGTATGTGCTTTCATTTCAGAATATGACAACTTTCTTTCATTAAGTTAAATTTTCTATGTTTCCTCAACCAAGTTAAACCAAGATGTTTTAATACAATTCTTTTTTTTCAAAAGTTAGTCAAGAAATAAGTTAGTTTTAAACAAGTCCGGATAACCGCGAGTTAGCGGATGTTTCGAATGCCTTAAAAACCTTCTCGAAACATCAATAGGAACCTCTTACCTTAGTCTCTTTATTTTTAAAATATTTATCTGTTTTAGATTTTAAAGATTTTTTCAAGGTTTTCTTAATTTTCCTTTAATTAATTAAGTGGCGACTCTTGCTTTAATTGAAAACGTTTTAAAACTTCAACTTAGATTTTTTTGAAATAATTTTCAAATGCAAGTCATTTTTCCCTAAAACAACAACTACTAACTGACTGGAGTTCCCAGAAAAGGAGAACTCGTTCCTTGCTGGCTGAAAGCTGCGATCTGTCTGTCCATGATCCTAGGAGCTAGCACTAAAACCTGCATCATCAAAAGGATACAGCGCAAAAGGTATGAGATCAGTACTTTGAATGTATTGAGCATGTGAGATACTACGCTAACTTTAAAAATATGAGAAAGCATGTTTATACTAGAAACATAACTGAAAGCTGGACTAAGTATGGATATCTGAGAATGCATAAGTCAACGTTGTAAAACATGGGCTCTTTACTAAAGAGTATAAAACATTTTTGAGTTATAACTGTGAGACACAGAGACTATAAACTAACGAAGCATTCTGAAAATACCAATAAGCTGTTTAAAACTGTAAATTGAATCTGTAGTACTCAGGCCCAAGCATAATATGCATAAAATCTGAAAAGCAAGGATATTCTAAAAAATATGAATAAAAACTGTAAAACTGAACTGATGGCCTAGTACATAACTACTGAGTCTATTTCTGTGGGAGAGTCTGTTAATCGACATAAATCACGTGAGCTAAACATAGAGTCTGATGTATACGCCCCATCGAGAGGACCCAATATACCTTGCCAGGGTATAAAGGCATGGCTGATGTGATCACTAATTCTGAGGCCCAACTGAGGGGCTAAATAACCTACGGTGGCACGTAGTTCTGGGACTTTAGGTATGCTGAACCTTAGTCCAACTCGGTGCTAAGTACTACTCCCAAACTGAATACTAATAGCTCTTTTAAAACTGGAGTTCTGGAATGTTGCATCAGAACTTAACTAAACTGGATGATTTCTGAAAGACTGCATAACTGAAAACTATTCATAAAGCATGTGGACATACTTAGATGTCATACTAATCATGAAGCTTACTGAGTTCGTAATCATTGATGGCATATCTGGATGGTCTATATTTAAAATATATTCTTGTAAAACATACTGAAGTTAAGTTGAAGCTTGCTAAATCATGCATACTTATTTAGGAGAAAAACCCATAGTCGAAATCATTATGAGAAAACTTAAACTTATTTAGACTAAATGCTGACAATCTGAGCTGAATTCTGAAGGGGAAGTTAAATCATGAGAAGTTTTGAAGAAAACCTGTAGACTGAAAACTGACTAATATCATGCTTGAAACTGAATGCTAGTAATCTAGGTCAAATTCTGAAGATGCCCGATTCTCATGAAAATACTACAAATTCAAGCTAAATTCTTGATTTCTTAAAGTTCTTGTAAAAGCTCATTTAAGTCATTGAAAACAAGGTACAAATCCTCTTTAATAGGATATAAATCATGTAGAAATCATAAGAACTGAATTCTCTAAAATTTAGCATGATTAGGTAAGAACCCTAGTTTCTAAAATCATAAATTTCAATGAAAAGTCTGAAATTTTAGGCATAAGGTCGAACTTAACCCTTACTGAATTCCAACATATCTGGTTGTAAAAGATTCTTATTGAAATCTTTGGGTTTGGAGCCTGAAGTTGAAGAACCCTAACTTGGATGAAGAATGATCAAGAAATCTCTTCTTGAAGTTCTTGAATTCATTTCTTGAAATCCTATGGTCAAGGGTTAGGATTTCTATCAATAATTTGTAATTTAATGGAGGAATTTGATTTCAAAAATTTGAAATCCTTAGAGAAGGACTTGCCTTGATAAAGGAGGAGGATCAGAGGAGAGAAAATACATTCTAGGTCTTAAAGAATGTTAAAAGAATGAAGAAATAAGGATTAAAACCAACTTAAAAATGTCCTCGTCGGCCCACATGCGATTTGACATGCGGCCGCACGTGAGGATCTGCGGGTCGCATGTGATTCACACTTTCTTCTAGAAAGTTCACAAAATTTTCCTGATGTGCGTTGGACGTGCGATTCGCACATGAGGTTTCGCGTTTTGCATGTCATTTCGCACCTGATTTCCAAACTGTCAGTTAAAACTAAAATGGTCATCACTTTTTACTCCGGATTTGTATTAATGCACGGTCGGTGGCGTTGGAAAGAAGACTCAAAGGCCTTTAATTTTATGGGTCCTAGGCTATCTAACACTTTATATTTTAGGAGTTATAATCATTTGAAGTTGACCCTAGTTTACTCTTACATGAAAACTTCTTCGGTTGGGGTGCTTTCAACTTAACTTGTTGATAGGAGTTTCTTGTGAACATGATTCGCATTTAAAACTCTTCCCACACTATAGAATTGATCATAACTCCTATGAAAAGTGGTTTGAGTCTTAGCTTAGAATTTTGGGGTGTTACAATAATGGAAAAAGGATTATTGTTGAAGAGGACAGGAATCAAAGGAAAACTATTTCACCATATGATCTCACAGCGAATGACAATCTGGGGATTGTGATAATACAAGTTCTTTTAAAGGGAGGATATTATGAGAAATGGGCTAAATCCATGAGGACAGCTTTAAGAGCAAGAAAAAATTTGGCTTTATTGATGGAAAAATCAACAATTCAAGTGAGGAGTCGTCGAATCTTAAAGACTAGTGGATTATAAATTCTTTATTGGTGCCGTGAATTTGCAATACCATTGAACCTACGCTTCATTTGATTATATCACATAGAGAGAAAGCAGAGGAATTGTGGACTAAAATCTAGGATTATTTTGCGATTATAAACAATCCCCGAATGCAGCAATTGAAAGCTGAGTTGGTAAGATGTAACAGAGAGGTATGACCATAGTTGATTATAATGGAAAATTAATATATCTTTGGGAAGAATTGGTGAATTATGGGTAGATTCCAGTGTACAAGTGTGAGAATTGCACTTGCAATCTGGGAGCAATCCTGGAGAACAAAAGAGAAGAAGAAAATATACATTTTTATGGAATTGGATTAAATAATATATGCAACGTGAGGTCCAATATCCTTTCACATGATCAGTTACTATTCTTTAATAGAGTCTATTCAAAGATGGTGCAAGAAGAACGGGTGAAAGGAGTTGCCCGTGAAAATGATGACTGGAGTGAAATAATGATGTTTGTAGTGCAAGAAAGGTACATTTACTGAAAATAAGGTGAAGGGAGAAATAATGATGTGGTATGTTCACATTATAAGAAATTCAGACATGAATCTACAATATGCTATCGACTTGTGCGTTACTCGAAATGATGAACAAACAATCCAAAGTGCAAAGAGAAAACAAGTGGTCGAGGAAGAGGTCAACCACACAGTAGAAATATGGTCTGGGAGTTGGCTGAGCAAGAGGAAATTACCGGGCTTATTTCATAGTAACCAAAGATGCGAGAGCACTAGACAGAGGATCGATGAACATAAGCCATATGAAACCCCTGAAACTGATTCCCCAAAAGTTTCGAATTGTGATCGAAATATTAAAATCTCTAAAATTAAATACAAATGATGAAATGGATGGTAAGTCTAAAAATAAATCCCAGACCATTGACACCGAAGCCACCAATCATGTAACATGTAATTCAAATGAACTGTATGATCAATGGGACATTCCAAAGTATCTAGTTGAACTTCCAAATTGAAGAAACTAGGTGGCCATCAAAGAGGGTTTTGTTATGCTGAATGAATTGATATGGCTAAAGGATATCCTTTATGTTTTGAAGTTAACATACAATTTAATTTGTGTTACAATTAATTAAATATTTGAATTGCAATGTCACATTTAATAAATTTATGTGTGTTATACAAGATCCCACAACGAGAAAGCTAATTGGAGCGGGTAAATATCGAGATGAATTTTATTATTTTAGAAATGTGCCATAAATTCAGGCTATGAAACACCAGTTATGGATTGGTTCAAGCATTGGCACAAGCGACTAGGACATCCTTCAGTACAGGTGATAAAGTTAATTTCTGCTTTAGAACTTAAGAAAAATGGTGATAGATAAAAGATACTGATGTTTGCCAAAGGGCTAAACAAATCAAAAGTACTTTTTCTTTGAGTGATAAACATAGCTCCTGAGATTTTTGAATTGATTCGTTGTGATTACTGGGGACATTATATGGCTCCATCTTCTGGTTCTTCATATATTTTTTTATTATTGTGGATGAACAATCTCTCAAGTGTGGATTTATAGATTGATTGACAAGAAAGAAATGTTTCAAGTTTCTATTACCCTTGTATAATTTACGATATGCACTGAGGATGATGCATAATTTTAAGTGTAGGGTGGGTAAATCACTTGGTTGCTTTCATGATTCTATTTAACAAGTTGTTTAATATGTCATGCTAGCAGTCAGTTTTATTAGTACAACCCTTGATTTTATTTTTGGTTCTTTTCCGAGGGAGTCTTTTGAATCATATGTCATTGTATTTTTTTAGTTTTAGTTTATTTTAGCTTTTAGGATTAAGAAGAAGAGTAACCCAAATACCTTAAATAAGCTAGGCTCTTAATCTAGATATGTTAAAATAATGTTAGGTAGCTCTCTTAATAATATTGTGCAGAAAAAAATAGATATATTTTATTTGAGACACGTAGGCTCTACGATTGACTCTAGATGAATAAAAAGGGTTTAAAAATATTCATTGAATTCAATTATATTGTTAAGTAGAGAGTTGATAGAGAGTCGGTTTACTCATTTGTGTGTCATTGAGTGGTGAGATTTTGTATATTTCATATTTTATGTAGATATCTAGAACTTACCCGGTGTGAGTACAAAGTAAAATAAAGTGCAAATTTGTAGGATATGATTAAGACATTTCTTTGTCAAGCCAATTTTTATCAATATTCTTGCCTACCCTTTTATTACCATAGTTAGTCCCTTTGAGCCTTTTTAGCTTATTTCTTGGATAGACGCTTAATTAGTCTTTCTCCTTTTGTTGATAAATCTTGCATCAATTTGATCCAACAAGTCTCGAGTGCACTTTAAAGTTAAGACTTAGAATTAAAGTGAAGAGGATAATGAATCAAAGAAAATTAGTGCGGAAAGAAAAGAAAGAAAGTTAAAAGGGTGTCCAATGAATAAAAAGTTAGCCGTTGTAGTAAGGTGAGTAAAAAACGGACAAAAGCTGAAAAATATAAAGTGGGAATATTTTCTCCTTGCTAACAATGTACGAAAATGTCACGATTCAAAATCTGGCCATGATAGCACCTACAACACCCACGTGATAGTTAACCCAGTCTAAGACAACTTACAATAAAATAAGGTAATCAAGCGGAAGAAATAATAACAACAAGACTGAATCTCAACTGGATTTGATAAAATAACAAAAAGTAGAATACGAAAACAACATTCAACCCCAAGATCTGGTAGACACAAGGTACAAGCCTCTAAGTGAAGAATATAATACATGAGTCCAAAAGTATCTCATAATGCGAAATATGCATAAGACTAAGATAGAGGGAGATTCGGTAGTTGCTAAGCTCAATAGCTGCTATCTCAAGAGTCCCAAAGTAGATCACAACACAAGCACATAATCAACATCCAGAAAGCACCGGCTCAGTACCTACACGTAAGGTGCAAAAATAAATAAGTATGAGTATGGGGTCACGTGTACTCAGTAGCATCCTCGATTGACTCTAATTCGAAGTGGTGGTGAGGATCACCTAAAATACTGATATCAATAATAACTCCCAACACCTGCACACAAAAAAGCCATAATAGACTAGTAGATATTCACGATAACAGAGCAAGAATCATTATTCAAGTCCACAATTACTCATCCTAGTTCAGCAACGATGATCTACCAATCACAACATACAATTGTGATGCATAAACAAGTAGAAATGATGAGAATGATCGCAACTTGAGCAATGTATGCTACAGTATACACCGACTGTCCTATATAGCTAGCTAGGACCCAAGGGAACTCGCAAGGTCCATATACCCACCCGGAACTGTTTCTCATCGGGCATGCAAGTCATAAATCCACCCGGAACCATCTCTTATTGGACCACCTCAAATACTTTTCCATTGGGTATACAAGTTAAAAATCAGTAAAACTACCCGAAAAACTTTTCCATTGGGTATGCAAGTCGTATTAAACCAATCTTTCACAAAATATCAGTTTTACAGTGCTAGAATATGAATATGAGTGAGTATGTATGAGATTTAAAGATAAAAGACAATACAATTATCTCAGTCTGGGCTCAAGAGGCCAAATAACGCGATTATCTCAATTCAGGCTCACAATGCCAAACACACAAATATCTTAATTCATGCTCACAAGACCATACTCAACTCAACAATCAAGAACATGGGAGAATAAGCAATTCACAACAAGTATTTTATTCATTTAATTTTAAATCTCCTTTATAACACATCGAAACCTACATATATGCTCATCACCTCATCTATAAATAACTCTCATCCCCATTACTCTCCATATACGAATTTAACACATAAGCACTTCAAAAGAGAATCAAATAAAATCTCAATTTGCCTTAATAGAAGACTCGCAACAATCAACCCAAAGTCTTGCCCTTCCTAATCGCCTATGAACACGCTAATCTATTCAAATACGGATTCTACATAAGAATACAAAACTATAGGCACTCATATTGTTATACTTAGGGTCTAAAAAGTTAATCCAAAAGTCAACCTCAAGCTCAAAAGGGAAAAACCAAAAAATTTATTTGAAAATCACTTTACCCATAACTTAAGAAGTTCACATATGAAATTTCATCAAAAATGGAGTTAAAATTGAGCTTAAAATCATCAAAATACTATTCTTTAACTTTACCGGGAAAATCCTAAATTTTTAAGTTGAAAACCCACAATTTAAAGGTAAAATCATGAAATAATCATTGATAATTGATAAAATATTGGTTTAGAAACTTACCCAATGAAGAAATCTCAAAAATCACCTTTTGAATCACCCAAAATCGAGTTTCCAAGCTCCAAAAATTGAGTTATGAGTTTTGAACCAAAAAGAAGACATTGAATTCACTGACAGCGATCACGAACGTGGGACCTTCGTCGCGCTTGCAAAACTTCTCGACCTAGCCCTTTATGCTCGTGATAGACCAGTCGCATTTGCGAAGGCCAAAGTCGACCTAAACCAGACCCAAGCCAAAATACTCTTTGCAAATGCGGACCTCCACCACCACCACCAATGCGAAGGGCAAAAATATCCTTCTTCGCAAATGCAACCAAGTACTCGTGAACACGAAGAAGGAACACTAGTTGTACCGGTAGTTGTGCACCAGCAACAAGAAACATCCAAAATCTCCTCAATTGACCCTCAGAATTCGTTTAGAACCCCGTAAACATAATCCAACTGTTCTACTAGATCAAAATCGATATTTCAGACTCAATAGAATCAATAGATTCACCAACAGAGGTTGTTATCAACGAATGTTAACCAAAGTCAACTCTAGGCAAAATCTTCCAACTTTTCAATCAATGACTCAAAATGCATTTGAATCTGTGGGATCCAAATCAACAGTGCTACTAGCCCAAAAATAATATTACAAAGCTAACAGAACTAATAAAATTCTCATATGACGCCTAAAACTCTGAATATTGATCAAAGTCAACCATGTCAATTCTAAAACCTTCCAAAATTTAAAAAACTTGCATAAAATCCAATCAAACACCTCAGAAATTTTGTCACTTACATTCGCAGATCACAAATAACATAATACAACTACAGAAAGGGACAAAATAGTCTAAATGCATAAAAATCTAAAAATTACAACGGGAGTTGTTACAGAAAATAGGGTGAGTGCTTAAACATAAGGAAAGATAAGAAGGGATGTGTAAAGAAAAGAAGAAATTGGTAGACATAAAGGAAAAGAGTTTAAATTATTAAAGTCATTGTCTTAAAAGTGTGTAGGGAGAATAGTCACTACTTTAACTAAATATTTTCTACCCGTCTTAGCCGACATTACAACCTTTAAAGTCCTTTTGATCCTATGTTTCTATCACTTTTGTTAATAGAGTATGACACTAAGTAAAAATTTATGGTATAGCTTGTATGCATGTGAATTCTTATATGAGAGTGAGCGTTATTGTTTTATTCATATACCCCATAAATTATGATATATTGTGAATGTGTGAGGGGACATCTCTCTTAAAAAGTGAGAGGTGATGTAAACTTGTTGCTCTATTCAATTTTCTTGCTTGATAATGTGATTGCACTTTGCCCTATGTATTATATTGAGAGTCTGTTCTAGAGGCTATGTCGTCTTGGTAGAATTGTCTTATTTTAAAGATTCAATGCATTATATATGAGAGTTGCTTTCATATTTAAAGTGTCTTGGTAATCTAGGTAAAAGTAACATATTGAGCTTGTATAGTAAAGTGGATGTTAATTTAAAACTGTTTAGTAGTTATTCGAGGACGAACAAAGCGTAAAGTGTGTGTTTGTGATGTGGAGTTCATATACACTCTTTTCACTACTTTTTGCCCATATGTATGCTTTGTTTTAAGGATAATTTAACTTAATACTATTTATTTATGCTTAATTCTATGTTTTATCACTTATGTAAAGTGTTTTATGTGATTTTGGTGAAAAAGCTAAAATCGAATTAAGTTGAAGCAAAAATAATAGAATTTCCCAAAGAAAAATCCAAAGTGAAGCCAGAGGGTCGCAAAATGAGTCCTAAGGCAAAGGGGGATCAATTTTCACCACTCCTCTTAAGCTTACACCCTGCAAGAAATAATTCAAGGCGAGCAATTAACGCTCGCAGTGCGAGTCCCAAGGCGAGGGAAACTGCCTCGCGCCAGTAGCAGCATAGGGAATTTTTTCTTTTTTCCAGTCGGACTTGGAGAGCCCTTTTAGGTGCTTTTTAATATTATAAATACCCCTCTTAGATTATTTTTAGGAGAGAGGAACATTGTGAAGGCACAAATCAAGGGCAAAAGCTCAATTTTTCTAGGGTTACATTTTATCTCTTTACTTAACATTATTTCTTGTCTTTACTCGAATTAAAGTTTTGTATTAAGATTGTGAGTGACTAAAAGCCCTCTTTCTAGGGTTGTGGCTATAGTATGAACGTCGTATTCTTTATATAGATTGTTATTGTAGATTCTACTATCACATTTTGTTCTCTTAATCTTGTGCTTACTATTATGTTGCTTAGCTACTAATAGGATAAATGGATAATTCATAGAGAAGCTCTAAAGACAAAGACTAGGAATAGAATGTGAGTTAAGGGGAGTAGGGTGCGTCTGTGAACGAATTTGCGACTAGAATGGAAACGTACCTAGTTTGTCTTACTTGGCTTAAATATAGGAAGATAAATAAATGGAATTAGATTAGTTCGATTATTCCCGCTCAACGATATAGTTAGAAGGCTGAATAGGATAGACGGTTAGAAGATTGAGAGATCATGACTATAATATCAACCTTGTGAGTCAGCAATTCGGTAGATATCTTAATAAGCTTATCAACTACATAAAGATACGAAGGAATTACGCAAGCGCCATCACCCTAGGTCTCAACTTCTCTGTGAACAACCTTCACGGTATTGATTCTCAATTACTTTATTGCTTTAGTATAATAAGTAGTATAATCAACAACCAACTAAACCTTGAGATTATATAGCTTGAGTAGATAATTATAATTAGTTTAGTCTAGTAGATAGTTAAGTATAAGTCTCTGCAGGTTCGACATCCGATTGCTTGCAATTACGATATTACTTGACGACCGCGCACACTGTGTGGGCTATAGGAGGCAACACAGACATACATATGTACATACGTACGTATAATAAACATCTTAGCCTCAGACATACATATGTACATACGTACGTATAATAAACATCTTCTATAAAATAAAAATCTAGCTATTTTTCTAGTAATTTAGAAGTATTGTTAAAACAGGTAATTACTGGATCAAATGGTTATATCACATAATTTTTTTCATGGTAAAATTAGCTATTTGTTTGTGTTTCCCATGTCGAAGTTCACAAATATCCGTTTTTAGAGCCGCCATTTAACTTGTTTTCATTTTTTAAACTTTTTGCAAGTTTACTCGCTTTGGGAATAACTTCAGACATACGCGATTGAAATTAAAAATTCGCATCTGACTTTAGACGTTTTTGTTTGAAGTGTTGCCTTGTGAAGGCCAAACATTAGATATTTTTGCCTAGAGTTTGGTATCGATTGTCAAGGCCAATTTAAGATATTTTTGACTGAAGTTGTGAACTTGACAAGTTCAAACTTCAGACATTTTAAAACATAAGTTCCATATATCATAAAAAATAAACCCTAATTATTAATTTATCAAAATAACAATAAATCTAACAAAATTATTTTTTAATAAATTAAGATTTATCGTTATTTTCAAGACCCATTTGATTTAAACTCACTTCTTATATTTAAAATTCAATAACCACTAATTCAAAGCATCAATTGTTATAAATTTTTTAAAAATTACTACTCCCTCCATTTTAATTTTTTATTTTATTTATAATTTACTTGAATTATTATTTATTAATATCCTTATAAAACTATTAGGTTTATTTTCCTAAAAATTTACGTGCACACGATATTTACACTGATTCAATAAATACATGGTATAAAATATTTGAAACCATCTAAATCTTTTTATAGATAAGTCTTCTTTCTGAAAACATATATTTTAATTCCAAGTTTTGGTTTGAAATTTCTTTTTATATATGCACAAGTCGATTTTTATAATTTTTTCTCTTCATTTTTAGAATTTATATTAAATATTATTTTCTTATGAATTTTATTAGTTGAATAACATTAAATAAACTAGCTTAGAGTATATCAAATATCTTCAAAAAATAATTACTAACATCTCTCAAAATCAATCAGATTATACTTTGTCTAGAGAGCGTTTTGTTTGTGGGTTAGTCAGGTCATATTCCTTTGAAAAATAAAATATTTAAAATCAGCTAGATTGTTTTATGGGTACGTCTTTTTTTATGAAAACATATACTTTAATTCTAAGTTTTGGTTTGAAATTTCTTCTTATACATGCACAAGTTAGTTTTTACAATTTTTTCTCCTCATTTTTGGGATTCATATTAGATCTTATTTTCCTATGAATTTTGTTAGTGGAATAACATTTAATAGATTAGCTCAGAGAGTATTGAATATCTTCAAGAATCAATTACTTAATATCTTTCGAAATTAATCAAATATACTTTTTTAATCAAAGTTATTATTTTTAGGGAAAAGTACATACATAATAGGAGCAAATTATTTACAATTAAATATTCCCTTACAAAAAATATTCCCTAATTAATACAGAAAATGCCCCCTTTGAGTAGTTATTTAACTTTTTTTTCATTCTTTCTTTTTATTTCTCTACTTCTTTCTTTTTTTCTTCTTTTCTCCTTTTCTTTCTAGTTTTTTCCCTTTATTTTTTCTTTTTTATGTTTTTTTATTCATTTTATTTTTTTCTCAAATTATGTTATTTTTTTATTTTCTTTTTACATCATAATTTGATTCATCCTTAGTTTTGAATCTCTTTTTCTCTCCTTTTTTGATTGTTTATTTTTTATTTCTCTACTTCTTCTTCTTCTTTTTTCTTTTCTACTCCCCTTCTTTTTTCTGGTTTTTCTCTTCTTATGTTTTTCCTCCTTTATTGTTCATTTATTTTGTTCATAAATCATGTTATTTTTTATTTTCTTCTCTCACCATAATTATTTTTGGCTCCTTTCTTTTTGTAATTTTTTTCCTGTTTTCTCTTTATTTTTTAATTTATTTATTTCTTGTTCCTTTTCTAATATTTATTTTTTCTTTCATAATCTATTTTTATTCATGATTTTTTTGCTCTTTTTCTTTTTTCTTTTTTCTTTTTTCTTTCTATATAACAACAAAAGATAACTGATATAGTTAATATTCATCCATATTTTTTATTTTTTTTCTCATTTATTTCTTTATTCTTTAATTTTTTCTCTCCTTTTTCATTCATTTATCTATTTTTCTTAAATCACATTATATTTTATTTTTTTACTACAATCAATTTCATACTCAATTTTAGCTCCTTTTTTTATTTTTGTATTTTATTTTATATATTTTTATTTTTTCTAATTTTATTTAATTCTTTTTTCTTTTATTCAATCTAATTTCATTCACACTCATTGACATCTGCTTCAGTCCTTCAGTCTGACACTTTTCAGTCCTTCATGATAAAATCACAATATATCTATATACTGACATAGAGCCTGTTTGGCCTAGCAGTTGAAAAACTGCTTATTTTAAGAAGCACTTTTATAAAATAGCTTTTCAGAAAGTGTTTTTGAAAAATAATAGTTTGTGTTTGGCTAATTCACTTAAAAAGTGCTTTTGATAAATAAATTGTGTTTGGCTAATCTTTTTCTAAAAGTGCTTTTGAGAGACAAATTACGAAAAGGGTAGGTATCAATGGACTTTTACTATTAAGATTATTTTATCGAGAGAAATTATTTTAAATATCTATTATAAAAAATTTAATTTAATTTTTATTTTTAATTAATTAAAAAGTACATATTATAAATTTTCAATCAATATTATACATAGGTACATAAAAAAAATTATATGATATTAAACTAAAAAATATCAAGCAAAATAAATTTAAAAATTATTTCATAAATTAAATCACGACATATAAAAAATTCACCACAAAATAATAGTTCTTCATACATCACAAAAAATTTCAACGATTTCATCCCTAATTTTATCACGCAATGTCTTCATAGTAATAGAAGATTTGTCCTGCATCTCTGAAGGTATACCAGAAGGCCCATCTCCTTCTTCAATCTCTGTGATTATGTCTTCATTAGCATAATAGATAAAGTCTTTATCAGTGGTAGAGTGTTGTCGTATGAAATTATGTATAGCCATAGTAGTTGTAACAAGATGAACTTGAGTGTCGAATTTAAAATAAAATAAAGAATTTATGGTATAAAAATGAAGAATAACTTTTAAATAAAACTTAATCAAATTTATGAAATATGCTAATTAATTAACAAAGGATATATTGGTAAATATGTATAAATGACAGGGATATTTTTGTCTTGAAAAAAATAATTTAACTTTTAAATAAAATTTAATCAAATTTATGAAATATGCTAATTAATTAACAAAGGATATATTGGTAAATATGTATAAATGACAGGGATATTTTTGTCTTGAAAAAAATAATTTTCTGCTTCTGCTTCTTCCCAACAACAGAAAAAATGCTTCTGCTTCTGTCTAAAAGCACTTTTGGTAGTTAGTCAAACACCTTACTTTGGCACAAAATAAGTACTTTTTTGCCTCCCAATCGCTAGGCCAAACAGGCTCATAGTATCATTGAGAATTGCTCCAGTCCTTCATTGAGATACTCCTTAGTATACCATCACAATATATCTAGATACTAGTATAGTATCATAGAGGACTATTTCAATCTTTCAATGGGACACTCCTCAGTATATCATCACATATATGTATATACTAACATGGTATCATATTGGACTATTTTAGTCTTTCAATAAGACACACTTCAGTCCTCCATGATACCATCACAATATATCTATATATTGACATGATATTATCCTTTAATGAGACACTCCTCAATCCTCCGTGATACCATCACAATATATCGATATAATGTGATAGTATCATGGTGAACTATTTCAGTCCTTCAATGAGACACTCCTCTGTATACCACCATAATATATCTATATACTAGAATGATATCATCCATCAATGAGACAGTCCTCAATGCTACCATCACAATATATCTATATATTGACATGGTATCATGGATAACTATTTTAGTCCTTCAATGAGACACTTCTCAGTATACTATCATAGTATATCTATATATTGACATGATATTGATGTCGACTACTTCAGTCCTTCAATAATACACTTCTCAATCCTTCATGATACCATCACAGTATATTCATATATTATCATGGTATCATTGAGGGTTTCTTCTGGCCTCAATGATAACACGAAAGTATATAGATATATTGTGATGGTATCATTGATGTCTGCTTTAGTCTTTAGTGAGACCTTTATGATACCTTCATAGTATATTTATATACTGACACAGTATCATGGAGGACTGTTTCAGTCCTTCAATGAGACATTCCTTAATATACCACCATAGTATATCTATATACTGGAATGGTATCATCCATCAATAAGACAATCCTCAGTCATATATGATACCATCACAATATATCTATATATTGGTACGGTATCATGGATAACTGTTTTAGTCTTTCAATGAAACACCACTCAGTATACTATCATATTATATCTATATACTTGCATGATATCATCCTTTAACGAGACACTACTCAATCCTCCATGATATCATCAGAATATATGTATATACTAGTATAATATCATTGAGGACTACTTATGTCCTTCAATGAGGCACTATTGAGTATACTATCATAGTATATCTATATACTGGCACGGTATCATAGAGGACTACTTTAGTCCTTCAATAAGATACTTTTCAGTCCTCCATGATACCGCCACAGTATATCTGTATATTGTCATGGTATCATGGAGTACTGCTCCAGTCCTTTAATGAGACTCCTAAGTCCTCCATAATACCATCACAATATCTTTATATACTGTCATGGTATCGTACTGCTTTAGTCCTTTAATGAGACACTCCTCAATCATTTTCAATTATATATTATTGTGATTTATTTATTAATTTTTAATGTTTTTATTAATATAAAAATAGTTAGATATTATCTTTATCTTTATATTTTATTTTATCTTTAAGAAATGGATTAAAAAAAGAAGATAATCTATAAAAAAAAATAAGATAAAACAAAAAACAACCAATAAGAGAAAATAAAAAATATATAAGCTATGAACTTTAATATTTTTTGTATTGCAGTCTAGTTATTTAATTTTAATTTTTATTAACTTAAAAATAATTAATTTGTTTTTATTATTTTTCTATTTTATTTTTTATTTTTAAAAAAATCAACAACAACATACCCAGTATATTCCCACAAAGTGGGGTCTGGGGAGGGTAGAGTGTACGCAGTCCATACCACTACCTCAAAAGTGAGGTAGAGAGGCTATTTCTGACAGACCCCCAGCTCAAAACACAGATAATCTAGAAAAAGGTCATAATATAAGAACAAAAGGAAGCGCAAGGGGTATGTGGGAGCAGGAAGAAGAGAAAGGGAAGCACGAGAATGGGGCACGAGGAGAAAATATTTTCAGTCGATTGGACAAAATTGGAGTTAGTAATGGAGGGGGTATGTGGGTGTAAATAATTTAGGTTTTTGGTCCATTTAGGACTCATTTTTTTAATTAAAATCAAGACGTCTGAATCTGAATGCATATCTGAATGATTAAGATGTTGTCTCTAAATCTTAATAATGAACGATTAAAACTGTTTGTTTTCAACATCTAAATGAGCATAATTTATTTACTTGTAAAAATAATAAAAATATAATTCAAATGAAAAATTAATTATATATTAAAAAAATACTTAATTTAATAAAATAAAATTATTATTTAATTAAAAAGATAAAATATTTATGTTTGCTAGTGATGATGGAGATGATTTGTAATGGTGGTGGTGGTAATGATTGGTGTTAGTTACTAGTAATGTTGGTGGTGATAGTTGTGATGGTAGGGGTGGTTGGTGTTGTAGTTACTGTCATGATGGTGACGGTTAGTAGCATTGGTGGTGATTTTGTGATGGTGAAGTTGGTTAAGGGTTGTAGTTGACAGTGTTGATGGTGGTGACTGAAGAATGTGTGGTAGTTGGCGGCGATTCTAGTTGTGATGATGGAGGTGGTTGGTAGTAAGGATTGACCGTACTAGTGATAGTGGTTGATAGTGGTGGAGGTGACACCAACAATGACAACTATCATGGTGGTGGCTGAAGAATGTATGGTGATTGATGTTGTGTTGGTGGTAGTTGACGGCGGTACTAGTTATGATGGTGGAGTTGGTTAGTAGTAAGGATTGACCACAGTGGTGGTGGAGGTGGCGGTGATAATGGTGATAATGAATATAATTATAATGATGGAGGTAGTAGGTGTGGTAGTGGTTGATGGTGGTGGTTGATGA
This sequence comes from Jaltomata sinuosa, assembly GCA_003996215.1. NCBI lineage: Eukaryota > Viridiplantae > Streptophyta > Magnoliopsida > Solanales > Solanaceae > Jaltomata > Jaltomata sinuosa. The sequence goes on along the minus strand of QJPP01001766.1, from coordinate 276,158 downwards.
CGGTAATGGTGGTTGACAATGCCGATGGTGATTGTGATGACAAATGTGGTAAGTGGTGATGACTGGTGATTGTAAATAGAGTGGTGGTGATATTATCCATACAGGAAAACCTTTTACAACTTGTTTGGATGGTGGTTAGTCATAGTATGGTATTGTATGGTTTGTATGAGTACCATGTTTGTTTTGATGGTAACTTAAAATAAGTGGTATGGTATAGTTTGATTCCATGGTTATTTAACCATCAAAAGTCCCATTTTATTGTACCACCGATTTGGTGGTATCCCATGGTAATCTAATTTCTCTTTTCAATTATGTCCTTATTTAATATTAATAAATTTAACACTTATAATAATTTAGGATATTTTAGTAAACTTACCAACTATGGTACAGTACGATACAATCAAATCAAACAACACAATATGATACAGTACATTATGAAACAACAGCCAACCATACAGTATATTCAAACATTGTATTAATAATACAGTACAGTACAATATTGTACGATACAATATCATACATTATGAAACCATGGGTAACCACCATCCAAACAAATAGTATTAAGACTTTGTTTCAAATCTTAATGATTAAGACTCTTATTCAGACCAATTAAGTACTTAAATATTAATGAAAACAAATGCACTAAATGACATTCAGACCTCCATTAAGTGCAAACAAATGAGGCCTTAGTGTACTTTTCCCTTATTTTTTACTTTAAATTCAACTAGTTTTCCCAAAATACTGTAAACATAACGGGCCGGGTTTAAGCAGGCCTAGACTAGTTCATATATTTGACAAGCAAGTTTGATTAATTGCGAACTAATCAAGGTAAGTGTAGGCTAGACTAGGGTTTAAGCACCATTGAGAAGAGAAATCTGCAAGGACAAAACCATGTTTCCATTCATGCGTAAACCTGACAAAGCAGCTGCTCTGAATCAGCTGAAGACTTACGTGGCCCTCTTTGGAATTTGGGTTGCCGCTATTCGGGTCACCCCTTATATCCTTCACTATTTTTCAGATCAGAAGGAAGAACTCTTGCTCGACCTCTAGATTCCTATTCCGGTAATCTTTTTTCTTCTAAGCAAAATAATAGTCCAACAATTTTCTTATTAATAAAATGAATTCCCTAGTAATTTTATGCAGTGGTTTTTAGATAATCATTTCCGAATTCGGATATTATATACATTCGCCAGTCTACCTTGATTTTGGAATACATGGATTACAAACTTGTTCAGTTCGCTCTCTGCAGTTCTACAGAGACTTGGAATTTCTTGTTGGGTCAATTTGATAATCTTGTTAATTGCTTATGTCCACGTGTTTAAAATGATCTTTGTGTTTAGCTATCATAGAGTGGGGTGGATAAAATGGAAGCTCTCTTTTGATAAGAGCGTGTCGCCGAGGCTTAACAGTAAGTTCTACGGAGTGGTGGTTAGACTAAGGGCGGAGTGTTGGCCAGTCAAGAATGTCCACCTTCAAAAGATGAAGGTAGCAGAGATAAGAATGCTCAGATGGATGTGTGGGCATACTAGGAGAGATATGATTAGAAACGAAATTATACGGGGCAAGGTGGGAGTGACCCCCATAGAAGACAAGATGAGGGAAGCGAGGCTGAGATGGTTCAGACATGTGAAGAAGAGGTGTGCAGAGGCGCCAGTGAAGAAGTGTGAGAGGTAACTGTGGCAAGGGTTAGGAGAGTAGAGGTAGCCCGAAAAAGTGGGGAGATGATTAGATAGGATATAGCGCAAGTTCAGGTTACTTCTGACATGACCCTAGATTGGAAGGTATGGAGGTTGATGATAAGGGTAGTAGGGAGTTGAGTGTTGTCCCACTTTATGTGGGAGAGGTAGGGGGAAAGCCTCCTACTTTCCGCTTTCCAGTGTTAGTAGTATTATTTAGTAGTTGCGTATTCTCTTATTCTTCAATGTGTAGTACTATTTGTTGCTTCATTTGTTTTGCATCTTGCTCTTTGCTGTCATATTTTCTGGCAATCCTGCTTCAAAAACTTTTCTTTTGAGCCGAGAATCTATCGGAAACAACCTCTCTATCCTATTAAGGTAGGGGCAAGGTCTGCATACATCTCCCCCCCCGACTCCACTTATGGGATTACAATGGGTATGTTCTTGTTGAAATTTGATGTTTCCAGCCCCTTGACACTTGATGAATAAAAGCCAAGAACTGTGCCTGATTCCACTTAAGTACTAGATTTGATTCCACAGCTTGATTCCAATTCATGATGTGCGCCTACTACACATCTTCTGTTGTACTACCTTGGCGGCTTTGTTGTTGTACCAAGTCCTGGGAGCTTCCTACTAGTATTATTATTGTCCTTCATTCTTAGAGTTTCCAATACTGTAATGTTGTGTTACGATTGAGGCATACACCATAGTTATTGTTGTTATTAGTGTTGTCATATTGTGTGTCAATGAAGGTCTAGCTTATCCTCCTTGTTATAGTGTCTCATGTGTTGGCATACCCTTTAGTGGCTGCAAGGTCTTTTGAATTATCTTCGGCTCTAGTGTATTAAAAAATTTGTGAACTTTAGCCGAGTGAGAAGTAGTTGGTAGGTAAGAGGCTAAGAGCACTTGAGTTTGAGTGGCTATGATGAATGGACAATCATTCTCCTTGCAAATTATTTGTATATTTGTGATGAAGCAGGAAGAACCTCCTAATGTGATATTACAATCTTAGGTAAGCCATAAGTGCAAAATCTAGTTCATGAGCTTGACTAATCTATGAAGAATGATAAAAGTTTTCATTGGAAGACAGTTACGAGGCTTGCTGATGCTGTCTTCAGCTAAGTTGCTCGGACTCTTCACTTTCAGTACCGCAACCGTGTCAACACGACATGGATGTGGGTGTGAGTGTGGAATTCGTACCCAATCTGGTCAACCAATTTTGGGTACTTTGACCAAAACCGACGGGGAGATTCCGGACAAATCCAATGATTTCGGTTATTAAAACAAAAGCTAAGGTGAAATGGAAGAAAATGGAATACCTTGTATATAGAAATTTTTATGTCACTCCCTTCCCTTTTATTTCCTTCCAGGATTCTCAAGTTTTTCACATATTATCTCATAATTTAGGTTTTATAATTCTATTTTTTGATATTTAAATTATATTTAACCGAATCCTCATACCCGTATCCATACCTGGATCCATATCCCTGAATCTTAAAATTTAGATCATAAAGGATCCGACCTCTAGATCCGCACCCGTATCGGACACCTGCACCCGAGTCCGAGCAACTTAGGTCTTCAGTAATATTATTTAGCAATAATGAACTAGAATTTCTTTTTCATCCTAGTAAATTGTTATTCATATATCAAAATTTGAAATTAATAAACATACGACTGAACTAAGGTCGTGGCATTTCTTATGTTTTTGGTGTTGTGTGCAACGTAGATTCTGGTGCATAACGAAGTTGGAGCGAGTTGTGTTAGTTGCTGAGCACCAATTGTGAAATGATCTGTGATTTGGAGTGCTCAGTTTGAGGGTTAAGGAGTAAACTTCAACCGAAAATTCCTAAGTATTTATTTTATGAGCTTAAAATCTACTAGAATATGAAAGTAATCTTATGCTCTTTATTAATAAATGCAAAGAGAAGTAGTATTGTCTCTATTGCCTGTTCATGACACTGTATTTCGTGGTTCTATTTGGTAGGTGATTAGATGATGTTTGAAATATGATTTACAATGCAAGTGGATAGAGTCGATTTTGTTAGATGCAAAGTGACTTATGTATGTGTGTGAGTATGCTAAAGTTTAAGGAGTAACATGTTTCATTAACTTTTCTTGATTATTGTATTAGTGTTGCTCTATGACTTTGTTCAACTGGAAAGGTAGTACAACGCGGAATGTGTGGTAGGCGCACATCATGAGTTTGAATCTTGGGTGGTGAACCATGTCTGATATATAAGTGGAGAAGGGTAGAGACCCTCCACCGAGTTTCGAACCGTGATGGCTTTGGGGATTTCTCGGTTACAGATGAAAATATTTAGTGTGGCTTTCACTCAGGTCCTTAATCTTAATATGCTCGAGTTGCTTACTCCTAGCATATCAGTAGCTTATAATTTCACTTTGGAGTAGTATTCATGCATGTGCTCATGTGTCGTTGCGGATCCAAGATCTGGAATTAGGTTAAAATCACCCTATGGTGGAACATGAGCATTTTGAAAGTTTTCTTGATCCTCAGCTGTGTTGTTGCTATAGTACAATTTGCGATGCAATTCAAGTCTAGGCCCTTCTGAGGCTGTACCATTCTTCAGTTAATATGCTGATGTTAATACAACTTAAGACTTGTCTTTCTTTATATAGTCGTTTCTAATACTGCCATTCATCTCTGTCCTTGCATTCTGCAGTTTCTCTAGAGGAAGGAGTGTTTGGAAGAAAAGAAGTCAGTGTTCTCTATGCGTCTGTCGACCCCTTGCTCTATTTCATTTCTGTCTCTATATTTCATTTTTCGTTTGTCGCTATGATTCTGAAATTTGTCAAGTTGGCATATAATTTAGGAATTGTATGGTCGTACCGTAGTTATTTGAGATAAAATTTGTTGCGGTCAGTCTCTTTCAGTTTTCAGTTTTATCGACACCTAATTCTTATGTGAATTTGATGGCTTTCACAGCTAGATTAGATACCCATCCTTGCTAGTGAACCTTTTTCTATGTTACTCAATGCATAGATGATCCCATAAATGAGAGACGGGAAATTAAGAAGCTGATAATTAACGTCGTTCTTTCTGTACTGATACCAGTACAAATATAGCCACCAAGTCGTCTGTGGTTATAAGTTTCTTCTTCTAAAACCCAATGCCTAAACAGCTCCCCTATCAATCGGTCACTTAAGGCCTTCAACTTCTTATTATTGCTATAAAATTTCTGTAAATTTGCTTGTCTGGTAACCAATTATTGCTTTTTCCACCAAGATTATAACTTGTCAGAACGTAGCATGATGTTGCTTGTCATACTATGGAACCTCGTCATATATTCATGGGAAAAGGACATGGGCTGACCATTTTTAAAAGAAATGACTCATGTTTGACTTATTGGACAAAATCAGACCCCCCGGATATTTTATTTTCAAAATTTAGCCATTGATATAAATGGCCCAAAATTCGGTCCATTAAGTTCATTGTGCAGCTTTTGTTGACTCTCTTTGTTTATCCTTTTTTTTTTCTTTTTTCGCTGTTTCATTTTATTATTTTTTTGTTACTCCTTTTTATTATTTTTTGCTGCCCTTTCTTATTTCTTTTTTTGCTGTTTCTTTGTTGCTCTGTTTTATTTTTTTTTATTATATAATGTGTATAGTAAATATATTAGTATATAATATCTTATTTTTTTTGACAATTTCTAGTTAAGTTGTACTTTTATAATCAAATATAATTGTATATAAATTGTATAGTTATTATATAAAATACGTATTTGTATAAGATATATGTATAGAAACTGCATAAGATGTGTATAAAAACTATGTAGTTGTATAAAATATATATAAAAATTGTATAACATGTATATAAAAAATGTATAATTATTGTTTAAAATATGTATCTGTATAAGATTTATATAGAAACTTATAGGATGTGTATATAAATTGTATAGGATATGTATAGAATATGTATTTGTATAAGATTTGTATAGAAACTGTATATGATGTGTATAATAACTATATACTTGTTGTATAAAATATTTGTATGTATAGGATGTGTATAGAAACTGTATCACGATTGTATTGTATTGTATCAATATGTATCAAATATATTGTATCGCATATATGTATTGTATTTTTTGTTATATTGTATTGTATCAATATATATTAGATGTGTATCATATGTATTATGTTGAATTTGGAAAAAAACACTCGTATTTTTGTTTTTTTTTTTTAAAAAGAGAGTAACAATTAAATAGTAGTTTTTTTTTTTAAAAAGGCCTGCAAAATAAAGCAGCAAAAGATGGTGAATAGAAAAAATACGAAGTGACATTTTTTTTTAAAAAAAGAAAAAACTAACAAGAAAAAAGAAGAAAAAGAAGCGCAACTACAACCCAAAAGAAAGGGCCCAAGGCTAGAAATTGGAAAGCCTAATTCAATGGCTATTGGCGTGGGAATATTTTCACTCGAGGAGTTATTTTTGTCCTTATCCCTATATTCATTGGTTTGGTACTAATACTTGGTGCAGAATAATATTTTCAGCTACGGAGAACTACTCAATGGCACACGGTAACAGTGAAAAAATCGAAAAGATAATACTGAGAAGTGAGAACTGATTATCAATTTAAGACAAAGGGGTGGTCTCATCATCAACACTTGTTAGGGGTCAAGTTCGTCTTCTTGGCTGTCGAAAGGCAGGCAGCATGCAAGTGCAGATTTCAAGTTTCTTCTGCATTTTTGAATGCTTTTTTGATACTCCATATTGAAAAAGCATTTTCAAGCATCAAGAACAAAATTCCCCACCTCAACTTCTCTTATAAATGCAAATTTTTTGTATTGAACGTTACCAAACAATCAACACTGGGGAACTCAGCTATAGAGATGTCACATAAGATAGGCAATGTCTTGCTTTTAGTTCTGAAGCATGCTCGTTCACTAATTACATTCAGCAATAGCAGAGGTAACATAAATCAAAGAAAGCATCAACTGATTAAGCAATTTATTTATGTAAAGCCAATGAGCCTGTTTGGATTGGAAAGCTTTTTGGCTTATTTATATTATTTTGACTTAAAATAAGGCTTAGACCAATGAGCCTGTTTGGATTGGAAAGCTTTTTGGCTTATTTTTATCATTTTGACTTAAAATAAGGCTTAGAAAATAAGCACTTTTTAATTTTACCCAAACACTTCAAAAGTTTTTAAAAGCACTTAAAATAAGTCAACCGAAACAAGGTCAAGGATGATGACAGAATGATTGCATAATGTCCAAATTAGTTAGAGTTCCATACGATGAGTGATGTGTCGCATTTCACGCAATCTAAGGAGATTGGATATGCCAAGGATACACATCAAGTCATAATTTGATAATACAATACAAGCATTATCAATCTAGCACAAGCAGCATCTAATGGATCGATTCATCTGCTCAGAGGCAACAGAACTCTCCGTCTTCAATGTTTTGCACTAGATAACATATATATATATATGCTTTATTGGCCTTCTTATCATGGATTTTTTTTTGATGACCGTGGTGTCTCTGTCCACCAAGGTTAGAACAAATGGGAAAAATCACCTAGTGTTTTTTGTCTCCATGGTGTCTCTGTTTTTTGGCTCTTTAACCCACTTCATTGACCGCTAGGCCACACCGTTGGGTGCCTTCTTATCATGGATTCTCCATGCGGTTCATCACGTTCTTTGTTACTTTTCTGTCAAGCAGCAGCAATTTTTCTCCAATATCCATAGTACAGCTTCAGGAAACAGCTGAAAATTTTCAAAAAACCATCTCCATTGTGATCGCAGTAGTAAACAAATAACACAAAAGTTATTGGAGGGGCATTTATTGCAAGGAGCAGTAAAACAATTTGTTACTGAGACATACTGAACTTGACATTATCCTTAAAAAAAGAATTAGATGGATGCAAGAATATTGACTTGTGTACCGAATGGATCCCTTCCACGTCTTCACTCGCCCTCATAATCCAGTTCAAGTTTTACATGGTGTCAAAAATACTACTAGTTGATTCATGTTGAGTGAGCAATTTAGTAGCATTACCAAAAGAATTTGCTTGGACGATCAGATATTTGTATAGTATAGTAAGATACACGTCGCATCAATTCAACAGTGACTTCATACAGATAAATCACTTTCCTCGACAATAGGTAATCTCTCTTCCGGATATCAGGTAAAGTAAAATGATTAATCTACTTCTTTTCATTGTTTTATTCTTAGCATATTTAGTGACAATGTCAAAGGTTTTTCTTCATATCTTAAAATAATTTGATAACCTTGCAGGCTCCTCCTAATAAGCAAAGAAAGAAAAGTGGGAAAAAAGAAGATGGCAAAAAGGATATGAAATAACAAAGTAGCACATTATGGGAGCACAATGGAGACCCATTTCTCATTACGACATGACAAGAAATGTGCATGTATAATTGCAAATCTGCATCTATTTACAAAAGTTAAGATGCCGGAGTTACCAATTCCTTAAACCGGAAACTAGCAATTCATCTTACCAAACAGAAGCCAGTGCACTGAACAAATTTTAAGAACATAGGTTCAAGGTTTAAGACCATTTTAGGTTTTTGAAAGATGTGGTAGAATCAATTTACTACCTTATTGGGATGAAGTGAATTACTTTTCGTCCACAACAAATGCTTCCAAATGCCGGTCCCCTCCAAAATAAATACATCCCCCTAAAGGATCTTTATTATTTGGCGCAAGATTTTCATTATTTGGTCCATCTCATGAACCATAAGCAGTTGCTTCACACAAGGATGTTAATTGAAGTATCAAATTTCTAAGTGGTCAAGAATAACTCCTGTTGAATGTCAGTCAAAAATATCAATTAGAAGGACGAAATGTACTCTCAGACGATGCACCCACATAGATTGGTAATTGGTTGCAAGGCCATGGTTTGGTCCTTAAAACTTCATAAAGTTTCCCTTAACCACAAAATAGCAAAGTATTACAAGACATGCTGTTATTTGTTAAAAAAGAGAGAGAGTTCGGAACCAGGAAAAATAGCTTGAAAAGATTACTAGCACTTTCTACCTATCATTCTATTTACCTTAACCTGGAATCTCCCTTTTTCTCAGGCCAGGATAGAGAACTTCACCCTTTTTGAAGGAAAGGAAGGTTTGTTCTTTTTCTTTAAAAATGCTACAGCTATGCCAGAAATTTAGTTAAGAGAAAGAAAACAATCAAAAGTTACAACGAAATAATTCATAGAATGGTGATTTTAATGTTTTCTTTAGCCCTGTTCAAGTCAGTATTTGATTATTATGGATCATAGAGGAACCTATAACAAATAGAAAGATATTTTGACTGAACGGCCAAAATTAAAATGCAGGTGTACATTTAAATATTATCCCTGCACAGCCAATTAAATTTTAAAGCTTATATAAGTTCTGCTCGTGAAACTTTGCACTAGTGTCAAACTTCTCATGGTACTGGTCATCCCCCATAAAAGCCAAAACAAACATTTAGTTCCTCTTTCAGATAATAGTGGTGTACTTAGATATACTTCTCTACCCTTAATTGTCAAAGGTGAAGTATTTCACACTCATTTTTCACATTAGGCCAGCTCATGTAACTGACTTTTAGTGTTGATACTTCCATGAAGTAAGTATAGATGTCATATTGCACTTATTCAGCTATCTAACTCAAATGATGGTATCAAAGTATCCAAGTGATCCTGAGAAAAGCAGGTTACTTTCTAAGCTATTCCACAAATTGGAAAAGGATAATAGGTAATAAAGCCTCAGTGTAATTGAAGTGGTGAAACCTAAATCACATTGTAGGATGTAACTTTAATCTCTAATTCGAGGAAAGTGATAAAAGAACAATAATGCTGGAACACCGCGGGAAAGAGTCTAACCTGTAGAGAGAAATCCTCATGAAGTTAGGGAGTGCTCATATCATAAACCATTTATCGATGTCCTTAGACAAGTACCATTCTCAGAAAGGTACTCTTCTTGAATTCGTTATCTAGTTGAGCGTAGCCAAAATCATCATAAGATCCCCTACAGTAGGGGACAGAAGTGTTTCAGCAAGAATGCAGTGCTCATATCCGACGAATCATGAAGGTGCCCTCCCGAGAGTACCTTGCTTTGATTTACCGACAGACTTGCACTTTGGCAAAGTCCCCTTGTCTTTACTTAACCTCATAGCCAGAAGTCACGATTTAAGATTTGGTTAAAACTCTGCATGTCATACAAACTTCTAGCTGTCTTTACATGGTATCTTATTCCTAAGCATTTCATTCCTCAAAGTTTCAGCCTTTTTGTCATCTCCTTGCTTGATATACCCATCAATGAAAGCACTATACATTTCCAAATTTGGTGCATATCCTTTCCCCACCATCTCCACGTGAAATTTCAGAGCTTCTTCCATCCACCCCTCATTACACAAGCTCCGTATCAGAAGTTCATATGTTGTCTTCCTTGGTACAATGTCGTGTTTATTTATTACAGCTCTCACAAATTCTAAGGCCTCAAAAACTCCATTTTTGTCAGAGAGTACCTCAGCCACTACGTCTATTGTTGAACTCTCTGGGTTGAAGCCCTTTCGACACATATCCTTATACAAGACTAGAGCTGCATCAACATTTCCGCTCATACAATGTCCATTTATGAGATGCTCAAGAGTAACACAAGTACATTCCACCCCATTGAAAACCATATCCCTGAAAACCTCCTCAGCTCTCTCAACCTCTCCAACTTTACAAAACCCCCCAATTATGGTATTATAAGCTACAATATCATGCTTCACACCCTTGTCACCCATCTCCTCCCAAAATTTCATGGCATTCTCCATCCTTCCATCCTCACAATAAGTGGCCATTAAAACGCTATAACTATATGCATTTGGGGAACAATTATTTGCCATCATTTCCTTCCAAACCTCCTCAACCTTCTCCACTACTCCTTCTCTATGAAAAGCAACCATAAGAATGTTGAACGTATAAGCATTTGTGTTCCCTTCCCCTTTCTCACACCTAAAGATTTCCCTATACATATCATAAGCAGCAAAAGGTCCTCGACTTTTTGCAATCAACTCAATCAAAGAATTGCATATAAGAATATGTGGGAAAATATTCTTGGAAGCCAAAATTCTCACAAGTTGAAGAGAAAGATCAATTTTTTTAGAATCCAAATAAGCTTTGATTAACAAATCAAACACAAAGGGAGCTGAATCACAAATTCTGTAAGTTTTAACCAAGATTTCGAAAATTCTAGGTGGGTTTGATGAATCAGGTTCAGGAAATTTGCGAATGGCGCATTTTATTAGGTCTAGGGCTTGGGACTTGAGGCGGGAACGGGAGAGGATGTGAATGATAGTGGCGTAGGAAGTAAGAGAGTGAGAGCATATGGAGCGGCGGATGGTGAAGTGGAAGAAACGGAGAGCGAGATGAGGTGCGTTGCGGAGTTGAAGAATGATTTGAGAGACTTGAGAGGGAGTGAAGCCGGAAGTGGGAGGAGCTAGAGAAAGAATCTCGGACCATCGTGATTTTGACCGATGATGTTTCAGGATTGTTATGGCGGCTGAGACTAACGTTTCATCTTCATTTGCAGACGATTGTGGTGGAGAACAAGTAGAAAATAAAGAGGATAATGCGTGTTTGGTTACTGGGATTGAGATAACAGTGCGTCTTGTAACAGTTGAAAGCATTGCCATTGATAGCTATTTGCGGTTCTTCTCTGCCATTTTGTCAAACATGCTCCAAGTATTTCATCAAAACGTACTGAGAAAAAGAAAATAACAAAAATGGTCCCATATTGTTACGTGTACGTACAAAAGTAGTCCCTTAAATATATATTCTTGAGTAGTTTTGATCCCCATATATTAGGTGTACGTATAAAAGTAGTCAACAATAATAACAATATATCCAGAGTAATTCCACAAGTGTAGGGGTGCACATCGATCAATTCGGTTCGCTTTTGTGTATTATTGGTTCGATTTATCGGTTTTCAGTTTGTAAACATGCTAAATCGATAATCAAACCAATAAAATATATGTTATCGGTTTTTGGTTTATTGATTTTTGGTCCTTAACGGTTCAACTTTCGATTTAACCGATAAAAAAATGCTCCTCTAATTTTTTTTGCTTTCTTTTCGTATTTTCATTTGTTCATATATACACTACTTTCATACATAAAACCCTACACAAATTACAAGTACAAATAAATTTAAATACATTATTACTAAAACAAACTTGTTTCTTTTTTATTAAGTAACAAACTTAAATGCAATAGCAACGATAGCGATCTCTCAAAAAGAAAAATAATGTTGGTTTATAGTTTACATTGATAGGTACAACCCCACCAAGCCAACAACTTTAGAAAGAAAATAACAACACTAAGACAACAACTATAAAATGCATGGGGTCTAGGGTAAGAGTATTATACAAAATACTTAAATGATTACTTCAATTTGCAATATACTTTAGAAAAATCATTGTATTTAAAATCTAAATCCATTATTATATAACTATGGAGAAAAATATAATTTTAATATAGTCTTATTGGGTTGTTGGTTTAACCGTTAACTAAAATCTTAAAATTGAAAACTGAACCAATATCCCAATAAAAAAATTACAAAATCGTTTAAAGATCGTTAACTCAATAACCCGATATCGATAATTAATAATATTTTTTTCGATTCGGTTTATCGGTTAAATCAATTTTTGCACACCCCTACACAAGTGGGGTCTGAAAAGGATAATGTGTATGCAAACCTTACCCCTACAAGATAGAGAGATTGCTTTCGGTAGATCCTCGTCTCAAGTAAAAATAATACAAATCAGTTTGAAAAAATAAACAACGCAAGTGAAGAAACCAAGACAAAATGTTAAAAAAAGCATGACTATGCATACTAAAAATGGAACACTCACTACCACAAATAAAACGATATCGAAGTTCTACAAGCAGTAAATCATAAAAGAAATGAATAACAAGAAACTCTAGAGTAATACTACAACTACTAGTATAAACGAGACAACCCTCAACTATCTTACTAACCCTCTATCCTAATTTGTGTCCTCCATAATCTTATATCTAAGATCATGTCCTCGGTAAGCTGGAGATGTGTCACGTCCTGTCTAATCATCTTGCCACAATAGTTCTTCGGCCTATCTCTGCTAATCATCCATAGTCAATCTCTCACACCTCTGCACTGGTGCATCCGTGCATCTCCTCTTCACATGTTCGAACCATCTAAGTCTTGCTTCCCGCATCTTATCCTCCATCGATGTCACTAATACCTTGTCTCGGACATCCTCATTTATAATCTTATCTCTCCTAGTGCTCACACATCCACATCAACATCCTCATTTTCAGGGGCGTATGCACATGGAGGTGGGTGGGTTCACATGCACCCATCCTCCCCTCTCTAAACCATGTATAACATTACTATATTTTTGATTGAGGTCTTAAATTCGTATTGGTGAACCCAAGGTCAAAGGAGCACTTTAGTTCATTGGTGAGTATGCACAAGCAAAAGGGGGTGCACAATCCGCGGAGCTGGGGTTCGAATCCCTTTTTCCACATTGTGTTTTCTCAATTACTAATAACTAATAAGTGTCACTTTTATTAATTCCTTTTACTAATCTATAACAAAACTTCATCAAAATTATATCAAATGGAACAAGTAAAACCAAGGCTTTTAGTCCCATCAGTAGGCCGAAATTTGGCTAAGGCATAATTCAATTGTAAGCCTTCTAAATTTTGAAATTCCTTTGTATGTATTTGAGAGACAAGGAACAAACGCTCTCAACTCTCATGCAAAACCTAGCCTAGCCATCGTTGTTATCCAAATTTTCTCTCCTCGGAATGGACATATCGGCCACTGGTTAGCCGGATTCAATGGTTGTCCATTCATCCCTCTCCAAATCCTAGGAAAACTTCCCACCCTTACCCCAGACACCTACCCAGGTCACCATCCCACTCTTACCCCAAAATCCTTCCAAAATGTCTATTATAATCCCATGTGATTCTGAGCAGACTATCACCACTCCTACCGTTCACAAGCACCCGAACTTTGCATCTCTATTGAAGCTGGAGACAGCTAACGCCCCAAAATGCCTTAGTAAACCCAACGTACAACCCATCCCAATTAAAAAGTATAACCTTGTCAATGGTATTCCTCGTGTTGTGTGAACAGAAGAAGAGGTGGAAAGAATGAATATCATAGAGGAGCTACAATTTTTAATCATCAGTAAATTCTCCTATGGTTGGCCGGAGTTAGAAGACCTGAGGAACCAATTACCCAAGCAATTAAAAGTGAAAGGGGATTGTAGAATAGGACTCTTGAGGATTCGTCATATTTTTATGAGATTTGAACTAATGGAGGACTTTGTGAATGTGATGGCAAAGACTGTGTACTACATCAACGACAAAGATGGTTATTCCTATCAGATGAGACCACTAATCTATGATGCTAAATTCAAGGTGGAAGAAGAAACTACACAAGCTATGGCATGGATCTCATTCCTGGATCTTAAGCCGACCTTTTTTGTGAAAGAGTCCCTATTCACACTTGCTTCGGCAGTGGGAAAGGCAATACACTTGGATATGGCCACGGTGAACAAAACACGACCGAGTTGTGCTAGAGTAAAAGTCCAAGTGGACTTACTTGCAGATTTTCCTAAGTATGTAGAGATGGATATTGTCAACTCTAACACCAAGGAATCCAGGATCAAGAATGTAAAGATACAATATGATTTTCTACCTAAGTATTACAAAGAATGTAAGCTCCAAGGTCATGCAAAAGAAGAATGTAGAGTGTTACACCCAGAATTAATCCCAGCTCAACCTGAAAATGGAGACAAGGACAAGATCCTACCCAATTAAGATGTGGAAGGTACCAAAACAAAGAGAGTTGGAGAGAGGAAAAATGGGCAAAGCCTCCAGTGGCATCCTACTAGGAGAAGATTTATCAACAAGGGTTACCTTAGTGAAATAGCAGCAAGTACTGAGGCTGTGATAAGTGATAATAACCCCTTTGCTGCCTTGGCAAAGGGCGAGGAAGGACACACAGAAGGCACAAAAGATACATGCGCAGATAATAATATTATTACATTAATAGGTAATTTGCAAGAATCTTAAAGTGAAAAGAAAAAGCAGAAGTCAACAAAAGATTGGGTTTCCAGTTCCTTTGCTACACCAGGAGAAGCCTTCAGCCCAGTCCCACCTGTAGAGAAGATTCCTGCAATTCAAAGTTTAGTTAGTACAGATGTGGAAATATATCAAGCAGATATGGTTAATAAGAATACTACCTTGAGCACAGGGGATACATCTAAAGGAGAGCACATAGAAGTGGTGGAAGAAGAGAACAACACAGTAAAAAGGCTACTGCCAGCCCTCTCATCAGAGGAAAATCCTGCAAAACAAAGAGAAACAGAGTCAGACAACATGGAGGAGGTTCGTGACCTAACCATTAAATCTCTTGGGGTTATTACTATTGAAGGAGGGGAAGAGACAGGAGTAATAACAACAGAAATAACTCAGAGAAGTAGTGGAACTCACAAAGAGCTGATGAGAAGGGCAACAAATGAGAAGGATAAAAGTCCTGAGAAAGGTCAAGAGGATAATTTGAAACCATCAAGTGTGAATAAACTAACTACAGTTGATGTCCCAATAGATTTTGATGAGTCTTTAATGTGAAGTGGAGAATCCCCTCACGGAGTCCTCCACAATATCCTAACCCACAATATTAAAGAAGTGGAAAGCTATGTTCTCTTAGAAGGAGCTGCTTCAGATCAAGAAGAGGACATACTCAGGAAGGGGGGCCTCTCTCCAAGGGCAATTAAAGCTATTAAATCAAGAAGGAAGGGGAAAAACATGGGAATGGAGAGGCCACACAACCTATCAGAATCCAACCAAAGAGAAGTGGGGTGATACAAATGACAAAAGTTTAATAAAGGCTATAATATGGAATATTAGGTATGTGAAGTCACAAAAGGCCTTTCAAAGAGTTCAGATGCTGCACAAGTTTCATCAGTATGCTTTTATTGCTCTACTAGAGCCTTTTCAGCACACTAGAACCATCAATAGATACAAGACCAGAATTCAAATGCCCCTTGTGTTTCATAATTGCACTGGCAAAATTTGGTTTTGTTAACCATGGGTTTAATGCTTCTATTATTAGTGATACAGAGCAACAACTCTCCATTCAACTAACTGAAATTAATGGTGATATGACCTTCTCGGTTACAATGGTTTATGCAAAATGTGATAAAAATCAAAGAGTGGAGATATGGGAAGACATCTTCTCCATTTTCAGTGGGCAACATGGTCCTTGGATATTAGGGGGAAATTTCAATATTGTGCTTAATGGAGAAGAAAAGAGTGGTGGCAATCCAGTGATAGATGCAGATGTGGAAGACTTTCAGAATTGTATAGAATCTTGTAACCTGGTACATGTGCAACATAAGGGAAGTCCCTTTACTTGGTGGAATGGAATGGGAGGAGCTGATTGCATATTTGAGAGGCTTGACAGAGTGTTGATTAACTCTGAACTTCAGAATCTCTTTTCACATACAGAAGTAGAGAACTTGCCCAGAGATGGATCTGACCATGCTCCATTATTTATTACTTGTGAAAACAGAAGCTCCAAATTTCAAAGACCTTTCAAGTTCCTGAAGTTTTGGACTGATCATGCAGATTTTTAGGAGGTAGTTAGGAGAAACCGGGACACTGGTTTTACTGACAACCCATTCTTAGATTTCAAAAGAAAGATCAAGCAGGTCAATAAGGCTCTCACTATATATAGCTGACAAGCTTATGGGGATATCTTTCAACAACTACTTAATAGAGAAGAAATTGCCAGAATAAAGGAGAACCTATTTGAAGATCACCCTTCTCAGGAGAACGGGCTGTAATGCAAAATGCTAAGGCAAAATATGTCAGATATCTTCACCTAGAGGAGAGCTATTGGAAGCAGAAGGCAGGGTATGATTGGTTCAAAAGTGGGGATAGAAACACTGAGTTTTTTCATAGTATTGTCAAAGGAAGAAGAAGCAGACTTAAGATATCCAGAATCTTAAATGACCACGACTGCTGGCTAGAAGATGATGATCTAATTGCTAATGAGGCTATACAATTTTACCAGAAGTAGTTCACCCAAGAGAGAGATTCTACTGAATTCCCCTTGCTTGATCACATCCCTGAGTTAATCACTGAAGAAGACAATATGATCCTAGAGGCTCCTCCTGAAGATGCAGAGATTGAGAAGGTTGTGTTCAATCTTAGTGAGGACAGTGCTTGTGGTCCTGATGGTTTATCTGGGATATTCTTCCAATCATGCTGGGACATTGTGAGTAGTGATATGATTAGATTGGTGTTGGAATTCTTTGCAGGCAATATCTGAGAGATCAGATGAGTAAGTTCATTTATGAGGTGTCAGACTTGGTGAAAAATGAGTACAAGTCTACTATGCTTTTGGGAGACATGGATATATCTAGTCTTATGATCCATTCCCATCAGATTGAGGGAGACAAGTTGAAGGAAATGGCAAGAGAGAGCAAGAGGTATATACCAGAGAGTGGGTTTTAGCCGTCATAGGTCCGGAGGTGGACACCATTCTTTATTTCAAAAGAGGTCATCAAGACCCGTGCATTCTTCAACTAGTGCTCCTACTCAGGCCCCCAGGCCTAGGCATGATCAGTCAGGTAGAGGATCATGTTCGCAATCTCAGGGAAGTGTTGCAAAGGGGCCTTCCTACCCTGTTTGCAACAAGTATGAGAGGAATCACCCGGGAAAGTGTTGTTATGGTACAGGTGGATGCTTTGGGTGTGGACAAGTTGGACATATAATTAAGGATTGCCCTTCAGCCAAGAAGGGACATGGAGGTGGCAGGACTCAGTCTACTTCTGTAGCCCCAGTAGGTCATCCAGCCCAGCAGGGTGCTGCTTCTGGTTTGGGTGGTGGTCAGTGCCAGAACCATCTCTATGTTATGTCATCTCGCCAGGATCAGGAGAGTTCCCAGATGTTATTACTGGTATGTTGCAAGTCTTCTCTTTCGATGTTTACGCTTTACTAGACCTCGGAGCCTCCTTATCTTTTGTGACCCCTTATGTTGCTTGCAAGTTTGAAGTCATCCCAGAACTACTCTTACAACCCTTTCATGTCTCCACTCCTGTTGGAGAGTCAGTCCTAGCCAAGAGAATTTAGAGAAATTTCCCTATCTCAGTCCTTCATAGGGTCACTTCAGCTGATCTAGTAAAGTTGGAGATGATTGATTTTGATGTTATTCTTGGTATGGATTGGTTGCATGCATGTTATGCCTCGGTTAATTGTCGTACCCGAGTAGTCAGTTTTAAGTTTCTCAATAAACCTATCTTAGAGTGGTAGGGTATCCCTCCATCTTCAAAGGGTCATTTCATATCTTACCTTAAGGCTAGGAAGATGATCTCTAAGGGTTATGTCTATCATATAGTTCGGGTTATGGATTCGGAGTCTGAAACCCCATCTCTCCAGTCAGTTTCTATAGTGAATGAATTTCCAGAAGTGTTTCTTGAGAATCTGCTAGGAGTTCCTCCCGAGCAGGAGATCGACTTTGGGATAGACCTTCTCTCAGATACGCAGTCGATCTCTTCCCTCCTTACAGAATGGCCTCAGTGGAGCTTAAGAAATTGAAAGATCAGTTGAAAGACTTTCTTGATAAGGGTTTTATTCGACCCAACATCTCTCCATGGGGTGCTCTAGTTCTATTCATGCATAAGAAAGATGGTTCTCATGTATTGACTACACTACTAAAAATAGCTCAAAAAAAGACAGATAGAAAAGCGACAGATAGCGTCGCTCCTGAAAAGCGACGATGTCCGTCTCTTTTCTATTTTTTTAATTTATAATTATTTTCTTACAAAAGTGACGGGCAACGTCTCTTTATCCATTACTTTTTTTGCATATTTTTGCACCAAAATTATTTAGAAATAATTAATATTTATTTTTTAATAAAAGCGATGGACAAAGTCACAATTATTAAAAAAAATTAAAATATAATTTTAAAATAACGACGTTGTCAGTCGCTTTTTTTAAATTTTAATTTATATAAAAAAAATAGAAAAGTGATGGACAACGTCACTTTTGTCCGTCGCTTTTTGGTCAATACGTGGTCAACTCATTTAAAAAAAAGACGGACAAAAGCGACGATGTCCGTTGCTTTTTTATATATACAGAGACCCCATCGGGTCTCTTTCCCTCACTTTCTTTCTTTCTCTTTTCTCTCCTCCTCTCATCCTCTCCTCCTTTCCTCCTCTCCTCTCCTCCGCCGCTGCCTCCACCGCCGCTGCCTCTACCTCCGCTGTCAGCCTCCGCCCTCCAACCTCCTCCGATTTGAGGTTAGTTTTTTTGTTTATTTAAAGGTTAGGGTTTAATTTAGGTGAATTAATAGTGAATTCTAGACTAGGGTATGTTGTTGTTATTGAATTCTAAACTAGGGTGTATATGTTGTTGTTGTTGTTAAATTCTGGACTAGAATTTTGAGAAATTGATATGTGAAAAGATTGATAGTGAAAAATTTCTTTTTTAGATTATATTCTTAATTTATGAACTTTAATTAGTTTAGGCTTGCTATTAGTTTGTGAACCTTAGTTTAGGCTTGCTATTAGTTTGTGAACCTTAGTTTAGGCTTGCTATTAGTTTGTGAACCTTAGTTTAGGCTTGCTATTAGTTTGTGAATTAGTTTAGGGTTGCTATTAGTTTGTGAACATTAGTTTAGGCTTGCTATTAGTTTGTGAACCTTAGTTTAGGCTTGCTATTAGTTTGTGAATCTTAGTTTAGATAAATACTTGCTATTATCTTGTGAACCTTAGTTTAGGTTAGTCTTGTGCACCTTAGTTTAGGTTCTTTTTTGAACTTGAATTATATAGGTTCTTGAATTAGCTAGGTACTTGAATTTGGAATTAGGTTCTTGAATTTGATTATTAACTTGAATTTTGGAACTTTGAATTTGAAATAGGTTCTTGAATTAGTTTTGGATTTTATTTTAGAATCTTGAATTAGATTTCAACTTTAACTTCTTGAATTAGGTTCTTGAATTAGGTTCTTGAATTTTAGTTTTTTAAGTTAAGCTTTTTTAAGTTAAGTTTGTTAGTTTAAATTGTTAGTTTTGGGTCAAGAAGTTTTCAACTTTAGATTCTTTTCTGAACTTGAATTATATAGGTTCTTGAATTTGGAATTAGGTTCTTGAATTAGATTATTAACTTGAATTTGGGAACTTTGAATTTGAAATAGGTTCTTGAATTAGTTTTGAATTTTGTTTTAGAATCTCGAATTAATTTTCAACTTTAACTTCTTGAATTAGGTTTTTGAATCTTAGTTTTTTTAAGTTAAGCTTTTTTAAGTTAAGTTTGTTAGTTTAAATTGTTAGTTTTGGATTAAGAAGTTTTCAACTTTAGGTTCTTTTTTGAACTTGAATTAGCTAGGTACTTGAATTTGGAATTAGGTTCTTGAATTAGATTATTAACTTGAATTTGAGAACTTTGAATTTAAAATAGGTTCTTGAATTAGTTTTGTGTTTTGTTTTAGAATCTTAAATTAGTTTTCAACTTTAACTTCTTGAATTAGGTTCTTGAATCTTAAGTTTTTTAAGTTAAGCTTTTTTAAGTTAACTTTGTTAGTTTAAATTGTTAGTTTTGGGTTAAGAAGTTTTCAACTTTAGGTTCTTTTTTGAACTTGAATTAGCTAGGTACTTGAATTTAGAATTAGGTTCTTGAATTAGATTATTAACTTGAATTTGGGAACTTTGAATTTGAAATAGGTTCTTGAATTGGTTTTGGGTTTTATTTTAGAATCATGAATTAGTTTTCAACTTTAACTTCTTGAATTAGGTTCTTGAATCTTAGTTTTTTTAAGTTAAGCTTTTTTAAGTTAAGTTTGTTAGTTTAAATTGTTAGTTTTGGGTTAAAAAGTTTTCAACTTTAGGTTCTTTTTTGAACTTGAATTATATAGGTTCTTGAATTTGGAATTAGGTTCTTGAATTAGATTATTAACTTGAATTTGGGAACTTTGAATTTGAAATAGGTTCTTGAATTAGTTTTGAATTTTGTTTTAGAATCTTGAATTTGGGAACTTTGAATTTGAAATAGGTTCTTGAATTAATTTTGGATTTTATTTTAGAATCTTGAATTAGTTTTTAATTTTAACTTCTTGAATTAGGTTCTTGAATCTTTATTTTTTTAAGTTAAGCTTTTTTAAGTTAAGTTTGTTAGTTTAAATTGTTAGTTTTGGGTTAAGAAGTTTTCAACTTTAGGTTCTTTTTTGAACTTGAATTATATAGGTTTTTGAATTTGGAATTAGGTTCTTGAATTAGATTATTAACTTGAATTTGGAAACTTTGAATTTGAAATAGGTTCTTGAATTAGTTTTGGATTTTATTTTTGAATCTTGAATTAGTTTTCAACTTTAACTGCTTGAATTAGGTTCTTGAATCTTAGTTTTTTAAAGTTTATTAGTTTACAGATGTCATCAGGTGATGGTGATCGAGGTCGTCCCAGTAAGAGTACTAGCAAGTCTAGTAAGTTTAGGAAGAACTCTAGGAGGCCTATAGAGCATGACGATATTCCAGATCGTCTTTCATCTTTTCCACAGATTCGCTCTTCTCCACCAGTGTCTACCCCCTATGGCACTGGGAATCTCGCAAATTATCATGGTCCTAGATGACCCACTACTTCTCATCACACTTTTATTCCTACACCCACTATGCCTCTGCCACATGACAGCGGAACTATCAAATTATCATTTGGTATGCCATCCCCACATGATTCTTCTTCCCCCCACATATCAGGCTTGCGACTTAGAGATCATACCAGCTCTGAGTCTGACACACAAACTTCTACTCCCCCATTGACTCAGCGTTATACACTTCCGCCATTACCTGCATCATCATTTTTTGAGGAGGAAGAAGAGGTGAATCTGATATCCAGCGAGAAGGACGCCATTAGTAGAGTTATGATTCAGCCTGATGGATCATCGTAATTTTTTTCTAATTAATTGATAAGTTTGTTTTTTATCTTAATTAATTATTTATCACTTGATGACATGCTTATTATGTTCTTTACAGGTGGTATCCCTTGAAAGAGCCCCGACGTGCTCTAAAGGAGGCAGTTAGGAGGCTTTTTACAGAACCTTGACACTCCTGGATAGACATTCCAAAAATGATCCAACAGGACATGTTTGATAAGTTTAAGGTATATATATATATATATAAAATAAATTTTCATAATATACATATATCATCTAATACTAGTCATTTCTCTCTGAAACCATCCACAAGCTGGGGGGTGCCATTTGATCCAACAAGCTTTGAATCTGGGTCTAAAACCATCAAGAGAAGCAACCATTTGGGGCCAAGTGGAAGGAACTTGTTCATACCCAAACTTCTTTCTAATAAGCTTCTGCACCATACAGTTGGTATCCTAAATTACTTTGGCTGTGGAGTAGGATCCACCATGAATTACTGAGTTCCTTCTTTTTCATAAGAACCACAATATAAGAGTAGGAATGGCTTGACAAATAAACTTCTGTCTAGAGTTTGCATTAGCTTCCCACCACCTCTTCATAGATTGCTTAATCTAAATCCAGGGTCCCAAAATACCTGCAGCAGTAGAGAAATATCTCCAAACAGCATTAGTAGTTTCTCCCTTTAAGAATAAATGCTCCAAAGTTTCCCTTTCTGGGATAGAACAACAACAACAGAGTTGAGACAAGTTGGGGTTCCAATTAGCTAACAAAATAGCTACTGGTACCCTATTTGTCCAAACTCTCCAACCAAAGAAGGGTATTTTGAAGGGGAGGTCTTTAAGCCAAATCTTCTGGAGAGGCTCATTAACCACTTCCCTTTTTCTCAGAGCTTCCCATGCACTCTTAACAGTGAACTTACCACTACTAGTTTTAAGCCACCAGGGTCTGTCCCCTTCATCAACCTGCCTCACCAAATTCAAGTGAAGTTTCATATGATCAATAATATGATTAGGAAGATGATGTTGCATGTTCACATAATCCCAGTTGGAGTCCTGCATAAACTCTGCAATATCTATCATTGAGTGAAACGTCTACACTTCTGTTTGTTGTTTGTATAAAGGACCAAGTTGAGTCCAATTATCATACCAAATAGAAGAAGTACCTCCTTTAGGTTCCCACCATAAATAGTCTTCAATCAGATCTCTATTCCGCAACATATGTTTCCAGAGTTGAGAACTACTTTTCCATTGAACCAGGGAAGGAATTTGCTTCTTACAGTACTTGTTCCACATAAAGTTGGCCCACATAGTATTCTGAGTCCTAAATTTCCACCAAAGCTTAGCATGTATGGCCTGTGATACTTCAAACATAGACCTAAAACCCAGCCCCCTTCTTGTTTTGGTAAGCACACTTTTTCCCATGAAGCCCAATGTTTGCTCTTACCATCAACCTTATTACTCCAGAAGAATTTAGCAAATATTCTGTGGAGTTCTTTTATCACACACAAAGGGGGAACAACAACAGGTAGTACATAGATAGGAACACTCTGAAGAACACTAGAAATCAGGACCTCCTTTCCCCTATAAGAGAGCATATTACCTTTCCATGCCTGTAACTTTGACTTAACCTTCTGAATCAAATCTGCATAATGAATCTTTATTTTTCTAGCATGAGTTATAGGACATCCAAGGTAAGTCAAAGGGAATTGTCCTCTGGAAATACTTGTACAATCCTCCACTAGTTGTCTCTCATTTGCAACTGCATTCTGATGCATATAAAATGCACTCTTCTCCTTGTTGATTTTTTGTCCTGATTGAGCTTCGTATTCCTGTAATGCTGTACAAATTTTCCTCAAAGAATAGGCATTAGCTGAAGAAAATATAATAGTATAATCTGCATCAGCAAGGTGATTTATATTATTACTCCACTTTGGCATACCACACCCCACATATTGTGCATCATCAAATAAGGAACTCAAATCTCTAGAGAGAACTTCTGCTGAGAGGATAAACAGAGCTGGAGAAAGAGGGTCTCCTTGTTTCACCCCCCTAGTAGAGTGGAAGAACCCATATGATTGGTCATTGATAAGAATAGAGTACCAATTGTTGGAGAATAATCTACAAATCATATCTACAAACAATTCTGCAAAACCCATTCTCCTAAGAACTTTCATCAGAAAAAACCAAGACACCCTATCATAAGCCTTAGACATATCAAGTTTTAAGACCACATTAGCAGGTTTTCCCCTTTTCCTAATGTTAGTAACAATCTCCTGTGTCAAAAGCACATTCTCAATGATACTTCTCCCTTTAACAAAACCAGCCTGATTGTAAGAGATCAGTTTTGGCAACATATCTTCAATCCTATCATGCACAATTCTTGAGATTATCTTGTTGATGAAATTTCTCAGACTAATTGGTCTCAGGTCTGAGAAAGACTGAACATGTTCCTTCTTAGGTAGCAGGACCAGATTGGTGTGAGTAATGGAATTGGGGAGAGAATTACCATAAAAGAATTCCTGCACCAGTTTAAGCACATCTTCATCTACAATATCCCAACAAGTCTGATAAAACCTACCAGTTAGACCATCAGTCCCACTTGAACTATCCCCACTTAAATTAGAAACAACCTTTTTAACTTCTTCAATGACTGACTGCTTATAGAGATTGGCATTCACATCATCAGAAATGCTCTTAGGGATATTCTTTAATAAAGAAAAGGAGTTGCCTTCCCTTTCTTGCTTGAATTGATTATGAAAAAAATTGACTGCCTTCGAAACTATTTCCTCTTCTTCTTCTAGCCAACTACCCTGGTTATTCTGAATTCTGTTCCAATGAAGTCTCTTCCTCCTACCCTTCACAATACTGTGAAAGAACATGGTATTTCTGTCACCATTCTCAAACCAGTCATACCCTGCTTTCTGCTGCCAAAAGATTTCTTCAAAGTGCAGATATCTTTTGTGTTCTCTTGGGCTTTTTGCAACACTTCTCTATTTTCAGCACTAGAGAATTCTTCAAATAGAGTTTCTTTGATCTTAACAATATCTTCCCTGATAATCAATTACTTGAATATATCTCTGTAAGTTTCATTGCTCCACCTTGTCAATGCAAACTTTACTCTCTTAATATTTGCTTTAAACTCTAGGAAAGGATTCTGGGACCTTGTAGAAAACCAATTCTGCCTCACCCCTTCAAGAAAGTAAGGATTGTCAGTCCAAAACTTGAGAAACCTAAATGGTTTCCTGTGCTTTGTAATTCTGTCTTCACAGGTTAGGAACATTGGGGCATGGTCTGATCCTGTCTTAGCCAGATGTTCCACCTCCATATGATTAAACTTGTCCTGCATATCTTGATTAGAAAAGTGTCACGACCCAACCCGTCGTGAGTGGCACCCACCCCCGAATGAGCGAACCAATAGAGTTCAACCCTTGCCTAGACTAACAGCCTAAAACCAGCAAGCGAAAAGTAAACTAACAATCAAACAATTCAATATCTAAACATAATTATTATCCTGCGGAAAATCCCTCCTAGGAATTGAAAGTCATGTACCAAACATCAATACCAAATTTCTAGAATACAGGGATGCAACCCCAAAAGACAAAAATGAAATAGTTTTAAGTCCGAAACAAATGGACTGAAACTCTAAGATAACCCAAGGTAGCTCGAAACACGCAGCTCACCCTTGAAAGTCATAAATCGCCGGTGCTAGATGCGAGGTCGCGTCTCAGTCGCTGGTAGATTTACTGTACTCACCAAAAGAAAGACAAGTGCAGTATCAATACACCACCACTGTGTACTGGTAGGATCATCAGTCAGTTTTCAAATAAATAGCATATATCACAGTACAACATATGCAAGTAAATATATGGAAAACATGCAACAAGTATACAGGCCCTAGACTACAAGTCTCTACCTACCTTGTACCAGCATGAAATCCATCTCATACAGTTCTATACCACGAACATGAGCCATTAACTATACCTTTCCGTCTAGCCAAGACCCATCCTGGAATCCCCTCTAGACACATACCAAAGTAATGCTTCAACCCGGCCTAAACCAAGACCAACACAACAGTTATACAAATTCCCGGCCACTCAAGGACCACCAACAATAGCACCTTTAACTAGACAACCCGATCCACTCATGAAACTAATACCAAGTGTCACATTCAGTAAAACAACCCGGTCCACTCACAAAACCAATATCAAGTATCACATTTAGTAAAACAACCTGGTCCACTCACAGAACCAATATCAACCAATGCAATACAATAGTCAATGAAATAATGCAAGATGCAATAAAGTAAAACTGTACCAAGCGTGGTACCCATGCCAATCGAATGTTATACCCGTACCAGGTGTGGTACCCATGCTAACCATGTGTTATACCCATACCAGGCGTGGTACCCGAGCCAACCAAATGTCAACAAACCACAGTCAATATATGAACACACACAACTTGTAAAACCAACAAGTAAAACCGTTCAATCACAGACTGTATACAGGAACCTAGACATTCCACAAAATTTCCCTAAGCAATGTAATGCATACAATCACTTATACATGAGTACATGAATATACACATTCACAGAAAATCATAAGCCATCACCTACCTCGAAATGATCCAAGCTCTATTCAACCTGAGCTTTCCCGTGTTCCAGATTCCTCTCTCGTTCTTGGTCTAAAAACAACACACATGACATATAGTTAACACCCAAGGTCTGTAAATTACTCAAATTATACTAAATCCCTAAACCCCAGGCCACCCATGATCATCCCACCCCTTTCCCAGGCTTTTCCATCGTTAATTCTCCTAGTTCTATCATCTTTCACGGATAAAACAGTGAATTAAACAACCTATGATCATAACGATGTACTTTAATCCATACCCAAGAACTCACATGCTTGGAATCCCCTTCCTTCCCTGAATTACACCATCCTTAGGTTATTCTAACCTTCCCCAAATTCCCTCCTAGCAATTCTACCGCATAGGAAACGTAATACAAAGATTGGGGAATGAAAACCTTACCTTAGGGAAGAATTTTGACGGATAAAGGAAGAAAAACGCCTGGAATCGCCTAGCCTTTCTCCCAAAATGAACTTGAGAAAAACTAAATGTTTTGGAAGCTATTTCTGTATTAAAAACCCATCGGCCCGCTATAGAGGTCGCCCACCGCTATAGCAGTCTTAAGTAGGTTGACCGCCCTTTGACCGCCGCTATAGCGGTAATTTCTACCGCTATAGCGGTGGCCGCTATCACGCGTGACCGCGCTCATCACAGATAGAAAGTTTAGAAATTTTCCAGTTTTGGCTATTTCACAACACACCTATTTCCTTCGACGTCCTGAAACAACTCATTCACGTCAAACGCGATTCCGGGAGTTCTACTTACCCAAATGCGATTCCAAAAATCCCCCCGGACTCCTTTATGTCTTGGATACTTGGAAAACTAGCTCAATCAAAGACACCCTAACCCATATTTACCCAAATTTCCCTAGACTCTACTTCGCTCTAAAACTGACCGAGGCTAGCCTAGCCCAGAATTTTAAACTCCCAAACCCGGAGTTTTCTAACTCTAAAACTTAGCACGATGGAACAATTTACCCATTGTTCATCCCCGAATGATCAACCCAAAATTACAAAAATAAAAGGAAGGAAGTGTAGTACCTGAATCCTCAAACAATTGAGGGTACTTGTCCCATATGTCCTTCTCGGTTTCCCAATTGGCTTACTCAACCGGATGTTGCTTCCACTTAACCTTCACCATATAAATCACCTTTGTCCTCAACCCCCGGAGATCCCGAGCAAGAATCAAAACCGATTCCTCCTCATAATGAAGATCCTTATCAGAAAGTACCTCATCCGACTTGATGATGTAGTCCCCATCCCCATGTTATTGCTTGAGCATGGATACATGGAATACCGGATGGATGCCCGACAAACTAGATGGCAGTGCTAACTTGTAAGCCACTGGCCCCACAATTTCAAGCACTTCAAATGGACCGATGAACCGAGGGTTAAGCTTGCCCTTCTTACCAAACCGCATAACCCTTTTCATTGGAGATGCCTTTAGCAATACTTGTTCACCAACCTGAAAGTCCATGTCCTAGACCTTGTGATCTGCATACTTCTTCTTCTTGCTTTGAGCAGCCAGCAACTTGGTCTGTATGCCCCTTACCTTTTCCTGTGCTTTCTTCACTAAATCTATGCCCAGAGGCTTTATATTACCTTCCTCAAACCACCCAACCGGTGATCTACAGTTCCTCCCATACAGGGCCTCGAATGGTGCTATATCGATACTGGAGTGGTAGCTATTATTATACGAGAATTCGCACAATGGTAGAAACTGGTCCCAATGACCACCGAAGTCCATTACATATGCTCTCAACATGTCCTCCATTACCTGAATCGTCTTCTCCGACTGACCATCAGTCTGAGGATCGAAGACTATCTTTGTCATAACCCAACCCATCGTGAGTGGCACCCACCCAACCCCCGGATGAGCAAACCAATATAGTTCAACCCTTGCTTAGACTAACAGCCTAAAAAGAGCAAGAGAAAAGTAAACTAACAATCAAACAATTCAATAACTAAACATAATTATTATCCAGCGGAAAATCCCTCCTAGGAATTGAAAGTCATTGTACCAAACATAAATACCAAATTTCTAGAATACGGGGATGCAACCCCAAAAGACAAAAATGAAATAGTTTTAAGTCCGAAACAAATGGAATGAAACTCTAAGATAACCCAAGGTAGCTCGAAACACGCAGCTCACCCTTGAAAGTCATAAATCATCGGTGCTAGATGCGAGGTCGCATCTCAGTCGCTGGTAGATTTCCTGTACTCACCAAAATAAAGACAAGTGCAGTATCAGTACACCACCACTGTGTACTGGTAGGATCATCAACCAGTTTTCAAATAAACAACATATATCACAGTACAACATATGCAAGTAAATATATGGAAAACATGCAATAAGTATACAAGCCCTAGACTACAAGTCTCTACCTACCTTGTACTAGCATGAAATCCATCTCTTACAGTTCTATACCACGAACATGAGCCATTAACTATACCTTTCCGTCTAGCCCGGACCCACCCTGAAATCCCCTCTAGACACATACCAAAGTAATGCTTCAACCTGGCCTAAACCAAGACCAACACAACAGTTATACAAATTCCTGGCCACTCAAGGACCACCAACAATAGCACCTTTAACTAGACAACCCGGTCCACTCACGGAACCATTACCAAGTATCACATTCAGTAAAATAACCCGATCCACTCACGGAACCAATATCAAGTATCACATTCAGTAAAACAACCCGGTCCACTCACGGAACCAATATCAACCACTACAATACAATAGTCAATGAAACAATGCAAGATGCATTAAAGTAAACCTGTACCAGGCGTGGTACCCATGCCAACCAAATGTCAACAAACCACAGTCAATATATGAACACACACAACTTGTAAAACCAACGAGTAAAACCATTCAATCACAGACTGTAAATAGGAACCTAGACATTCCACAAAATTTCCCTAAGCAATGTAATGCATACAATCACTTAGACATGAGTACATAAATAAAAAAATATTCACAGAAAAACATAAGCCATCACCTACCTCGAAATGATCCAAGCTCTATTCAACCCGAGCTTTCTCGTGTTCCGGATTCCTCTCTCGTTCTTGGTCTAAAAACAACATACATGACATATAGTTAACACCCAAGGCCTGTAAATTACCCGGATTATACTAAATCCCAAAACCCTAGGCCACCCATGATCATCCTACCCCTTTCCCGGGCTTTTCCACTGTTAATTCTCCTAGTTCTATCATCTTTCATGGATAAAGCAGGGAATTAAACAACCTATGATCATAACGATGTACTTCAATCCATACCCAAGAACTCACATGCTTGGAATCCCCTTCTTTCCCCAAATTTCACCATCCCTAGGTTATTCTAACCTTCCCCAAATTCCCTCCTAGCAATTCTACCGCATAGGAAACATAATACAAAGATTGGGGAACGAAAACCTTACCTTAGGGAAGAATTTTAACGGAGAAAGAATGAAAAACGCCTGAAATCGCCTAGATCTTCTCCCAAAACAAACTTGAGAAAAACTGAATGTTTTGGGAGCTATTTCTGCATTAAAAACCCATTGGCCAGCTATAGCAGTCCCCGCTCTGCTATAGCGGTAGCCTGCCGCTATAGCGGTAAATTTCTACCGCTATAGCGGTGGCCGCTAATGCGCGTGACCGCACTCGTCACAGACGTAAAGTCCAGAAATCTACCAGTTTTTTCCATTTCACAACACACCTGTTTCCCCCGATGTCCTGAAATAACCCCTTCACGTCAAATGCGATTTCGAGAGTTCTAATTACCCAAATGCGATTCCGAAAAGTCTTCTGGACTCCTTTATATCTTGGATACGTGGAAAACTAGCTCAATACAAGACACCCTAACCCATCTTTTCCCGGATTTCCCTAGACTCTACCTTGCTCCAAAACCGGCCGAGGCTAGCCTAGCCCAGAATTTCAAACTCCCAAACCTGGAGTTTTCTAACTCTAAAACTTGGCATGATGGAACTACCTGTAATGACAAACTCGGTCTTTACAAAAAGATTCTATCCAACCTTTCAAAGATTCAGTTATTCCCTGCTCTTCCGTTCCACCAAGTGAATGGACTCCCCTTAAAAGGGAGTGCATTCAACTCACAGGAAAATATACAAAAGTCAAAATCATCCTGGTCAGCATCAATGACAAGAAGGACTCCAATCTTTTCTTCAGAATTTAACACTACATTAAAATCACCTCCAATGAGCTATGGTCTGGACATACCAGCTGTAACTTGATATAAATCTTCCCATAACATCATTCTGTCATCACTGGAACACTTGGCATAGACAATAGTGACATCGAATATCAAGTCCATATTCTGATCATGTAGCTGAACTGTGAGTGTTGTTCAGTATCCTTCACAATAGTAGAGTCAACACCATGGTTGGTAAACAACCAAATCTTGCCATTACAGTTGGATATAGCCTTCTGCATCTTCAGTCTTCTTCTGTACCTATTAATATGTCTTGTAGTATGAAAAGGCTCTATTAATCTAAGAAATGTGAATTTGTGATGATTATGGAGCATCTGAACTCTTTGGAATGCTTGTTGGGATTTCACAGACCTAATATTCCAAATAAGGGCTTTCATTGATTAAGAAACTGATTTGGATCTTTTAGGCTGAACTCTGGTGGGTTGAGACAATGCTCCATTGCCATGTTTCTTTCCTCTTCTTGCACTCTTCATAAGCTTTGGTGACACATCAACTTCTAATGGGACATGATCCCATATTTCATCACTTTCCTCTGTTTCCTTGATGCCTTTGGCTATTTGACTATCTTCCACTATATTATGAGACACAATATCATGAAGTACCTTGTTGGGAGATATGCTTAGGACCATTGAGGATTCATCAGTCTGCACTGGTTTTGGCATTTCTATAATTGCCAAATCATCTTTTGGTTCCTTCATCAAAGTACCTGATCTCTCTTCAATGACAACAATTGGGAGCTCTCCATCACCACTATTATTGTTGTTGTTTTCATGCTCTATTGGACTGTCTTGCCCGTGTTTTAGAGCCTCCATAATAGCTAAGGAATTATCATTGGCACCACTGTTATTGTTGTTGTTTACTTGTTCTATTGGACTGTCTGCTTGCCCATGTTTTAGAGCCTCCATAATTGCTAAGCAATCATCATTGTTTGTGTTATTGTCTTCATCAAGTAACCTATTAGCTTCACTATTCTCCTTATCATCTTCCTTATGTTCATGTTGCTGAGTAATTCCTTGTTGATGTGCAGGTTTTACAAGGCTGGAATCCACACTTTGCTTCCCAAAAGTTCTTATGATCCAACTCTTAGAAGATTCCTCAATCTGCTGATGTTGAATCACATGACCACCAGTTGGTTCCTTTGTATTATTCTCAGAACACTTGCCTGTAAAAACAATGATGCTTGTATTACCATTATTAAGACTTCTAGTTATTTCATGTGTCAGGGAAGCTTTTCCTTCCTCTGTTAATATAGAAAACCTGTTCTCGATCAGGGGTGGCTGTTAAGGGGTATGGATTTTCTTCTTGCCATTCCTTACAATTTGCCAATTACCCGGATCCCCGACCACTATGCCACTGGATAACACTCTAGCTTTCCCTTTCTGGAATTTGTGCACATAAGGGATGGTGGGTTTGGGAGTTTGTTGCTTCTGCTTCTTTTCTTCTTTCATATTTTCCATAACATTCATTTCTGCTTCCTCAGTCTTAGAACTATTTCTTCATTCTTCTTTGATATGGCCTTGCATTTTGCATTTGTCTGAATACTTAGGGATATATTCATATTTAATATGCACCACTTCAGTCTTGCATTCTCCAGTAACTTCATTGACAATATCCATAAGTATTGATTTTGGTAGATCACCCCTTAAATCTACCAGCACCTTCACACGTGCACAACTTGGTCTAGTCTTGTTAACAGTGGCCAGGTCTAGTTGTACAGGTTTACCCACAACTGCAGCTAGTGAAAACAGGCATGCTTTTGCAAAATACGTGGTTAATAGGTTAGGGAAAGATATCCATGAAAATGTCTTTGTGGTCTCATCATTTATCTTAAATCGAGCATCATTGATAAGAATTTGCATTAAATAGGAATACACGTCCTTACATAACAAGTAAAACACTCCCTTCGAGATCAAGTTTATGAAATTTGCTTCTTGTGTTAAACGGATGAGGATATGCTTATTTCGGAATAATCCAATTTGGCAATCTCCTTTAATGTCACATTGTTGTGGGATAAGAGTCCTCAATTCGTCTAGATCCAGTCATTCATAGGTTAATTTACCTATAATGGCATACTGCAAATTCTCCATTCTGTTCATTTTGTTGACCTCCCCTTCCGTCCATGTAACATGAGGCACACCTTCTACTATAACCACTTCCTTGCGAGAAATGATTTCCAAACTTTATACAATATTAGCCACTGAATCAGCAAACAACTTCTGCAATGGTGTAGAATTGTCATCCTCTATTGAGTAGACATCAATGGGGGTAATCAACATTGGTGAGAGGCTGACCAACCACCGAGGATGACTGGCCAGAGTGCGAACTAGGCATTCTGATTAGGGTTTCATGCTAGGAGAGAGAAGAGAGAAAAAATGGATTCAAAATAAAGAGTTTGGGTTGAGAATTGGAGTTTGAGGTTAATGATTGGGTATTTCTAAAGGTGTCACCCATGAAGAGTGTGATGAGATTTGGTAAGAAAGGAAAACTTAGTCCCCGCTATGTAAGTCCCTACAGGATTCTGAGAAAAGTTGGTGTAATTGCTTATGAGTTGGAGTTGCTAGCCAAAATCTAGAAGTGGGTCATCCGGTCTTCCATGTTTCCTTGTTGAAGAAGTTTGTTGGCAATCCAGCCTCGATTGTACCTTTAGAGGATGTGGGCGTGAATGATAGCCTCACTTATGAAGAAGTTCCTATTGAGATTCTTGATCATCAGACTCGAAGGTTGAGGAACAAAGAAGTCTCTTCCGTGAAAGTCTTTTGGAGGAACCAATTAGTTGAGGGAGCTACTTGGGAAGCAGGAGGAGCCATGAAAGTCAAGTACCCTCATCTCTTTTCTTCCGATCCGGTTTCAGCTTGAGGTAATAGTTTCCTGCTTAGTATGTCTCTCCAATTCTATTCCATCAGTTTTCCTCATGATCCTAGCATGCATTCACATTTTCGGAGTTAATTCAACCATGTTTTTTAAAGTTGGAACTCAGTTTTCATGCTTATTCTTCAGTTTTCATGTTTTGTTGGTTGGTATTGTTGTTTTTCTCTCAGTTTTCCTTACTTCATCTTCATTCGAGGACAAATGATCCCAAGAGGAAGATATTGTAACACCCCAGAATTCGAACCAACTTTTTAACTTGGATTTTCTGAAAATTTCTAAGTCCCTAGGGATCACAGACAGGATCACGGGCCATCATTATGGATCATGACCCATGGTCTGATCCTTAGTTTGATAGCCACTTTTGCCTTCTCTAGGTCTACCAATCACTTTATGACTCGTGGTTTGGAACCACGGCCCGTCTTGTGGCTCGTGGTCCTGATCATCAAAGGACCCTCCATGAAGGGTCTTAAAAACTACAATTCAATTGACAACCCATTATTTAGAACCACGGTCCGTCCTACTGTTTTTAGTTCTTGAGGATCAGAGGAACCTCACTTTCTCAGATAAAAACCCTGGGTCACAGGATGGTCCGTCTTTTCATTTCACGGTCCATAGACCCACCCGTGGTACTTGAAGCCGAGGGTTTTAATCTATTTTTTTCCAGCTTTTACCCAGAGGTATTGTTGTAATTGTGATACGCCCAAATTACACCTCATTTAAGAAGAGTAAGCGGTCGTCGTCAAATATAGAACCCAACAGAGGTTGGGGTCGATCCCACAGGGAATAAGGTGCAAATTAAGTCGTTAGTGAATTAGATGACTAATAATCAATAGTTTCCGGTAAATGGGGGGGGGTTTGTGTGATCAATATTTGAACAATGCAAAAATAATTTCCGAGTTTCAACGAGTATTAATCAATATGAGAATGAACTAGGGAAGTGTTCACCATGGCGTCGTAACAATTTCGACTCAAAGCTTAACCGGGTTATTTCTATATGTATATCATGATGTGATTGAATTAATGGTATCATCTAAACGATTCTCAACCAAATAGACGAATTTCCTTTTCAATTCTCTCGAACTTGAAAAGGTGAAATTTCTTATTTCAATCCTAAACATCAAGTAGATTAATCTAGTTACAACATTAATCATAAGACGAGAGTTGGTAGTCTCGAATCTCGTAGTTAATCAAATTTTCCGGTTTTAATCTCTTTGATTAAGCAAATCAAACCCAGGGATGTTCTAATGTTTGCAACCATTAGAAAATGTAAATAACGAATGATTAACCATGTGACAACATATAAATTGAACCCTACGCTACCCGGAATCTATATTGTTACTTTTGCCATGGCTCCCACAACCCTAGTTGTGGGAGTTTTAGCCACTCATGCTTGCAAAACGAAAGGATGAAGTAATAGTATTCATAATAATAATACAAGGTTCTTACAAGATAGATGCACACAAGCTTCAAGCTTTCCAAGGACAATAAGCCAAAATCCCAAGAACAATCGAAGAAGAAGAAGAAAACGTGTATGTCGTATTTTTCCTCTCTAAAAGTCGCTCCAAATAGTCTCTAGAAATATTTGGTAATGAATAATAAAATAACCCTAACACTGGGTATTTATAGTAGTCCAGGAAATAAAGTCCAAAAATAGAATTTTTGGAATCCCGCTTCGCGTTGACGGGTCACCTGACGGATCGTCATGCATGTGACGGGCCGTCACTTGAGCCGTCACAGCTAAACAGTGAGCTTCCAGGAAAATTCTCAGGTAAGTCGTCCAACAGGTGACGACGTACAACTTTTTATACTGGTGGCCTGGGTGACAGTCCGTCAGGCCAGTGACGGGCCGTCAGATAGGCCGTCACTCCTAGGCAGTGCTCGATGAAATTGCTGTCTCGTTCTGGTGGCCTAGCTGACGGCCAGTCACAGGTGTGACGGTCAGTCATGACAGCCGCCAGGCTTAACCAGTTTAGGTTTTTGAACATTTTTTCTTCCGTTGCCATCTCTAGCTCCATTTCCTGCAAATATAACAATAAAACATCAAAAACCAAAAAAGTTGCTTGAAAACTCCCGAGTATTCTTAGTTAAAGGTGTCAAATGTGCCGTATAATCCCGGCACATAACCACCCTCAACTTAAAACGTTCGCTTGTCCTCAAGCAACATGACAACAAAAACAAAATGACGACTCAACTAAGATTACCAACACATATCTCTAGCAAATCATGGCCACTCAACAGTTTATTAAATTTAAATCAAGCCCCCTGGTAGCACACAAATGTATGAAACGCTAACTTTCAAGGATCCAAACATGTCATTCCAATATGATAAAATATTCTACATACACACACAACAGCTATCCCAACAATTAATAGATAATACAGAAATCTCGGTGCCCTCACCACAAAGAAGTCCCACACACAAGATTTGGGACTAGGTAAAGCGCTCACACTCACAAACGATTTCAAACAATGCACATGCGATGCCATAAGCTTGCCCTTGCTATCCTATTTCAGTTTTTCAGATAGCCGCTCAGGATCACTACAGGACTTGTTTTGGCTTGTAATGAGGCTTTGGGTGCAGGTAGGATATATTTAGGGGTTAGTGACTAAGCCTTTCTTGGAATCACCGACCTACTATTTCCACTTAAATTTTCTTCGCCCATCCTTATTCACATTTTTATTCCCTTCTTTCTAGCTATAGGTGCGGCCTCTTTATTTTGACAATTCTTTTTCATCTCTTTTTCGTTTCTTTTTCTTTCTTTTCTTAGGCACACACCCGAAATTTTCATTCTGTCCACAACCAATCTTATCCATCCTATTTTTCTTATCATTTACCTCTATAGTAGCCACCCTCAACTTAGGCTGATTGCCTGAGTTGAGGTGCACGATGTCCAAGGAAGGACCAGGGTCAAAATAGGGATTCAAAGTTAAAAAGAAACGGTGATAGGTTATTGAAAGAATAGGGTCAATTATGGCTCAAACTAGGATCAAAGGGATTATTTGCATTTGGATGGTCTTATAGGCTAAGTGATCTGCACACAAAAAGGTCCTGTGATCCTTTCCTAAGCAACCAATTTCAAGCTTAACAAAATAGACCGGGCAAGTTCTAGATGCAAGCACAAAGTAAGAGTTTATAACAATCAGCTCACACACACTTGGCACCAAGAAACCATACCACTACCAACTATCAAAACAACAGCTCGGCTTAAGCATAATTATTACAATCACAACCACACAATGACATTCAAGGATCCAGAACAGTCACTCGTTTCAAACATAAGTACAAAATCAACTTTTTCAGAGGGGGCCCTTTTTAGTTCAACTTTTCAAAAAGCCATGCTTGCTATAGACACCAGAAAACAACACAAACAAATTTAAAATGACAACCTAAACATGCCGGTTCTACTAGATAGCACACCGGAGGGAAAAGAAAAACGGCAACAAAAACCCTCGGTGGTGAAAGACTCACAGGTATCCCAACACCCTCAACTTAGACTCATGCATTGTCCCTAATGCATACGTGTGAAAGCTAAAACTGTGAGAGAAAGGAATACCTGTGAAGCCCATAGGACTCAGAGTCTGGCATGATGTTGGAGACCGCCAGGGTCTCCAAAGCAGGAGCAATCGCTGGAATAGGTGCAAGCGACATCATCCTGTTGAGCTCCAACTTTCTCTTTTATCGGCTCCTCAGCTAGTCGAGACAACTTCTTTACTCTTTCTAACTCTTTTTCTTTGCTGGTTCTCTTGCGGTGTTTTCTTTTCCTTGATTTGTTCTCACCGCCTTCCTCTATAGGTTTCTCTTCTTGCGATCCCAACATCATTCTTATAACAGCTAGGGTCTTAACAAAACCCTTCTCCTCAATATACACATCCATAGGGGCTTCATCAATAACATTGATAACCGAGACCACCCTCATGCCTCTTGGTGGCATCATCAATTTACACACATCAAACTTGACCAATTCATTGTTTAATCTGAATGTCAGTTCATTTCTTTCCATGTCGACCAACACTCTTGCAGTGGCTAACAATGGTCGTCCCAAGATTATGGGAACTTCAAAGTCCACTTCACAATCTAAGATTACAAAGTCAGCTGGGAATATAAACTTACCAATCTTTACCAGCACCTCATACAATAT
Source organism: Jaltomata sinuosa (assembly GCA_003996215.1). Taxonomy (NCBI): domain Eukaryota; kingdom Viridiplantae; phylum Streptophyta; class Magnoliopsida; order Solanales; family Solanaceae; genus Jaltomata; species Jaltomata sinuosa. Next base: position 238,714 of record QJPP01001766.1, on the reverse strand, counting down.
TCCCACCGGTCGCTTTACTGAACGGTCAGCCATTAACACCCTCATGGTAGTTGGTTTGGGAGCTCCCAAACCCAACTGTTTATAGACTGCTAGCGGCATCAAGTTGATGCTAGCACCAAGATCACATAAGGCTTTTTCAAAGTTGAATTTCCCAATAGTACAGGGAACAATAAAAGCACCTGGATCTTCCTTCTTTTCCACTAATGATCTTGAAGAAATAGCACTGCAGTGGTGGAGGTTATCTTCTAGTTCAAAGCTCACTGACCTCTTCTTGGTAATCAAGTCCTTCATGAACTCGGCATATCCGGGCATTTGTTCAAGAGCGTCCACCAGTGGGATGTTCACTGATATCTGCTTGAGCATGGTCATGAATTTTAGGAACTTGCTATCTTCCACTTTCTTCTTCAACCGTTGTGGGAAAGGAGGCGGTGGACGAGGCATCATAGTTGGAAGTTTTTTAACTTCCTTGATTTTATCTGTGAGCACTTGAGTAGCATCCTCTACCACAACGGGTTTTTCAACAGATACCCTCACACCCTCATCGACCATATTTTCAGCATCTATTAACTCATCTTCCTCAGCAACATTACCTTTCTGAGTCTGAATTACCGGATGTAATTCTGATAATATTTTACCGCTTCTCATAGTGATCGCCATACAACTCCCATCATTCCTCGGGTTTTGAATAGTGTCACTCGGCAAGGTACCTGTCTTTCTTTCATTTAGAGACGCCGAGATTTGACTCACTTGCTGCTCTAATTGCTTGATCAAGGTGGAATGTGAATCCACTACCTGACTTATTGCTGATAATTCAGTCCTCATCTCCTTTACCCTTGAGTCAGTCGATTCTACCTTCAACAACATCTTAGCCATCATATTCTCTAGTTTGGACATACCTGAATCATTGCTAGCTTTGTCACGATTCCCAGGTGGTATGTATAATCCACCTCTATCGTCTTTGCTCCTCCAATCACCTTGTTCTCAACTCTTATAACCCGGCTTTTCATAGTAATTGTTCCAACCTTGGTTTTCTTGGCCATAAGCCTGGAAACCACCCAAATAATTGGCCTCCTCATCAGAACCAGACTCTGTTGCTCTACTTTGGGAACCCACAACTTTCACTTTCTCAATACCTCCTGACAACAAATGCTTTGTCAGTAGGTCCATTTGCATTTTCAGATGGGCCATATCTTGGTCCCGCTCTTCCTCCTTCCTGCGTTGCTCTGCTGACATACCAACTGCATAAGTTCTAGGTGCTACCTTTGTATCCCGTGTATGCCAGGCCCTGTTGGTTTTGGTAAGCCGGTGCAAAATAGTTGTGGCCTCAATAAAAGTGAGATCCATAAATGCTCCACCTGCTGCATTATCCAGTGTCGGCTTGGTAGCCTTATTATTGCCCTGTAGAATGTCTGCATTAGGAAATTGTCAGTCAACTGATGGTTCGGGCATTGTGTCAGCTTCTTCTTGAAGTGCAACCAAGTCTCATGTAAAGCCTCATGAGGTTGTTGTCTGAAGTTGCTAATTTCATCCCTCAACTGTATCATCCTAGAGGGAGGAAAGAACCTTTCCAGGAAAGCTCTTTTCAACTCTCCCCAGGTTGTGATAGAGTCGAGGGTTAGCTCTGTCCACCATAATGCTGCCTCATCAGACAGAGACAAGCGAAACAACCTGAGTCTGATCACTGTTTGACTTACTCCAGGTAATTCGAATGACTTGCAGATACCCACAAAATTAATCAGGTGTCAGTTTGGATCATCACCAGCAACACCACGGAACAGTCCCTTTAAGTTCAACAGCTGAATCATCGTGCTAGTAATGTTGAACTTAGCTCCAGGCGATAGCGGAGGGAGAACAATGGCGCCCGTAGCACCAACTCCATCCAAGTCGATATCCTCATCAATATCCAAAGCATACTGCCTTGGTTGCTGTCGACCTCTACCTTGCTGTTGTGGCCTCTGATCGGCTGGAGCATTGTTGTTAACAATATCAGCTGGTCTGCCCTTACCCACTACAGCCTCTTCCTCCAGCCCAACATCATCCTCAATATCATCAGCATTCAAATGTTGTTGGGCTCGCTGCAGCTGTCTCTTGTTGTTGTGCATTCATGGTTCGCCTTAACGTTCTAGCAAGCTCGGGATCATAAGGTAATGTTGATTCACCCGAGCGCCGGGTACTTGGCATGCACAACTATGTACCCTATAACAAACAAAAACAACAAATAAAAGTGAAAGCAGGAAATATGACTAAGAGTCAAATAAACACACCGGACTTAATAAACAACCGTATTCCCCGGCAACGGAGCCAAAATTTGATACGCCCAAATTACACCTCAGTTAAGAAGCGTAAGCGGTCGTCGTCAAATATAGAACCCAATAGAGGTTGGGGTCGATCCCACAGGGAATAAGGTGCAAATTAAGTCGTTAGTGAATTAGATGACTAATAATCAATAGTTTCCGGTAAATGGGGGGGGGGTTGTGTGATCAATATTTGAACAATACAAATAATAATTTCCGAGTTTCAACGAGTATTAATCAATATGAGAATGAACTAGGGAAGTGTTCACCATGGCGTCGTAACAATTTCGACTCAAAGCTTAACTGGGTTCTTTCTACATGTATATCACGATGTGATTGAATTAATGATATCATCTAAACGTTTCTCAACCAAATAGACGAATTTCTTTTTCAATTCTCTCAAACTTGAAAAGGTGAAATTTCTTATTTCAATCCTAAACTTCAAGTAGATTAATCTAGTTACAACATTAATCATAAGACGAGAGTTGGTAGTCTCGAATCCTCATAGTTAATCAAATTTCTCGGTTTTAATCTCTTTGGTCAAGCAAATCAAACCTAGGGATGTTCTAATATTTGCAACCATTAGAAAACGTAAATAACGAATGATTAACCACGTGACAACATATAAATTGAACCCTAAGCTACCCGGAATCTATATTGTTACTTTTGCCATGGCTCCCACAACCCTAGTTGTGGGAGTTTTAGCCACTCATGCTTGCAAAACGAAAGGATGAAGTAATAGTATTCATAATAATAATACAGGGTTCTTACAAGATAGATGAACATAAGCTTCAAGCTTTCCAAGGACAATAAGCCAAAATCTCAAGAACAATCGAAGAAGAAGAAGAAAACGTGTATGCCGTATTTTTCCTCTCTAAAAGTCGCTCCAAATAGTCTCTAGAAATATTTGGTAATGAATAATAAAATAACCCTAACACTGGGTATTTATAGCAGTCCAGGAAATAAAGTCCAAAAATAGAATTTTCGAAATCTCGCTTCGCGTTGACGGGTCGCCTGACGGACCGTCATGCATGTGACGGGCCATCACAGCTAAACAGCGAGCTTCCAGGAAAATTCTCAAGTAAGTCATCCAGCAGGTGACGACTTACAACTTTTTATATTGGTGGCCTGGGTGACGGTCCGTCAGGCTAGTGACGGGCCGTCAGATGGGCCGTCACTCCTAGGTAGTTCTTGATGAAATTGTTGTCTCGTTCTGGCTGCCTAGCTGACGGCCAGTCACAGGTGTGACGGTCAGTCATGCCAGCCGTCAGGCTTAACCAGTTGAGGTTTTTGAACATTTTCTCTTCCGTTTCCATCTCTAGCTCCATTTCCTGCAAATATAACAATAAAACATCAAAAACCACAAAAGTTGCTTGAAAACTCTCGAGTATTCTTAGTTAAAGGCGTCAAATGTGCCGTAGAATCCTGGCACATCAAATTGCCCACCTTTTTAACTCCTAAGTAAGTTTATTTTGGATAATTCTAGAAGTATTTATCTTTAAATAGCCTAAGCCTTCTCTCAAACCCTCATTCATCTTCTAAAAGAGGAAAAAGGGTCTCCATTCTCTCAAGCTCTAAGCTCCAAGCTCCAAGCTAAGAGTTTATCTTTAAGCCTCCATTCTTCTCATCTTTTATTAAGAAAGCTTCAATTCAGGTATGTGAGTATTCAATAAGGGATTATTTCATCCTTATGCCCAAAACTCCAATTTTTTATATGGATTTTCATGAATTTCAAATTAGGGTTCTTACCCAATTCTTATGGGCTCTTCTATAAATTGTTTCTCATGATTCTACCATGAAATCTAATTCTAAATTGCATAATTTTGTATGGATTTTTGCAAGTGAATTTCTACTTCATGAATTGAAGGCTTAGTTTAGCCAATTTTGCATGTATGAATTGATTTAAGTAAATTGACATATTTTATAGCATGACCTCATGAATTTCAAGAAATTGCATGCCTAGTTCTCATATTTTATGAAAGTGTATGTAATTATAAAATTAAACTAGTGCCATGCAAGTTTTAAGTTATGAATCCTTATGAAAGATAAGACATCTGATGTGCCATCAATGCTCATGAATTATTTTCTAAAACAAGGTTCGTGAGTAGTATGAAGATCCAAATTATGAACATGTTTATAAACAAGATTTGACATTTAGATATGTTACATGTATGTGAGCCTTATGATATACTTTGGGAGTAGTATTTAGCACCGAGCGATTAGGGTTCCAGATAACCCAAATCCAAAACTACGTTGCCACCGTAGGTTGTCCTCCACGACTTATGACAGGATCCTTATGACATAGTTCTAACCTTGGCCGGTTAGGACAACCTTTTTCAGTGTGGGTGCATGACACTGGACTCCATGTAGCTTATCATGGTTTATGTTAGTTAAGAGAAACTCTCGTATAAATCTTTTCAAGTTATGAAGTTATATGATATTCTATTTTGGAGTTTGACTTCTATTTCATGTCTTACGCTAAAACTACGATATTTACTTATTAATTCTCTTATTATGCATGAACTCAGTTTTAAGCATGTTTTATGTATGTCTTTACCATGTTGTTGCATAAACTCGCATACTCGATTGCATCATATAATACTGACACATATTTTGTGTTGCATCCTATTATGATGCAGATTTAGGTTCCCACTCTCAGGCTCATGACTAGAGGCCGTAGGACATTCCGTACGTGTTGGTGAGTCCTCATCTTTCGAGGGTTAGTTATGAGTTCAGTTTTGGTATTATTTTTTCAGTACTTAGGGTTAGCTGGGGTCTTGTCTCAACAACTCATATGTCAGTTGTAGAGGCTTTTAAGACATAGCTAGATATTCTGTATTTGAGTTTCAGATTCTACTACTCTTAGACCCTTATCTCATGTTTAGTTGAATTGACTACTTCCACTATTTATGCTTCCGCTATGATTCTTTGTGTGTCTAAGTTATGCTATGACCAAGGGTTAACTTGGGATCACTTGTAATCCCGAGTCCCTTGTTATGTCTAGGGGGTAGCCTCGGGGTGTGACACTAGGTATTTGTTTTCTTGGGCAGTTCGTTGATCTCTTGAAAAATAAAGAAATAATCCATTGTATCATGTTCTTCTGCAGAGGCCAAATATAGGTATGTGGTAATTAACTACCACCGCTGAGCTAGTTTGGATCAAGTCTTTAGTGGCATTCTTGGAAGGTTTTCCTTAGCAACAATGCGACTATTTTGTGACAACCAGGCCTCTCTACACATTGCATCCAACTCAGCTTTTCATGAATGTACCAAGCATATTAAAACTGATTGTCACTACATTCGCAAATAACTCATGTAAAAAAATATTGCTACAACTTATGTGGATACATGTTTTCAGCTCATTGACATATTTACCAAAAATTTGGGACATCTTCAATTCTCTTTTCTTCTTCGCAAGTTGGCCATTTGTCGTCTGCACGCTTCAATTTGAGGGAAAGTATTGGGAATGATTGTAAATAAAAAAAATACAAAAACTATCTTTTATAATATTGATAAATAAATATTAGCATATATTTTGTATCCTACTAGGAGATTAGATAGTTGTACATACGTCTGTACATATTGGGAGTCCATTCATGAATACAAGCAACTTCTTTCACAATTCTTTTATCAAAGAGAATAACACAATACAATGGATAAACAATTTTAAGGCACAAAAAGAGTGGGGGAGGAAAATCATAAACATAAAATACACTAATAATATCATGAAAAATTACTCCACTCTTACAAAATAATATATAACTTATTTATAAATAGCTATTATGCCAATACTTAAACATGACCAGGTTACATGAACTATAATTCGGGAACTATATATATATATATCGCATGACTCAAAAGATAACACATGACCATTTCTACAACTTGAACAAAATTAAATGAGCACCATATTGAGGTTGAAGCATCAACGGGTGAGGAGCATGAACATACGATGAAGAGATTTTAAATGCATAGTGTTTAAAAATTATGGCCATTGCTATTTTTACCTCTAACATAGCAAAATTTTGCCCAATGCATATTCTTGGACCCCAACTAAATGAAAAGAACACAAGTTGTCCTTTTGTTGCCTTTAATATTTCATCACCAAATCTCTCGGGATTAAACTCCATTGCATCATCTCCCCATCTTTCAGTGTCATGATGCAACAATATTGTTGGTAACAAGAGTTCAACCCCAGCCGGTAAACACAAATTCCCTAATTTTATTTTTATTTGTACCATTCGATTAATCATATATCCTGCTGGATACAACCTTAACACCTCGTTTAAGATCATAGTCACCTATAAAATAAATAAAATATATCACAAGTTAATATTATGTCCATCAAAACATATTTATTTTAGAAGATAAAAGATAAAAGATAAATTCAGAATATAATTAATTGAAGTACTAAGGTTAGTTTCATGAATGATCACTCCATTTTTATTTTATTGCACCAAGCTTACTAAATATTTGTTGTAACGAAAAAGTCACTCACTTTTCTCAAGTATTAGAGAAAGTGACAATAATTTTTTATAGTAAAAAAAGTCACTCAATTTGAAGTATCACAAGAAAAATACTATGTCCACATGTAGTCATCATGTTTTCTTTGTTTCGTAGTGGCTCTCTACGATACTTAGGCAAAGTTGAGTGATATTTCGATAATAAAAATTAATTTGTAAACACAAGCAAGTTGATCGAAGGGACCAACATTTCTACTCCTCCACCAAGGAGCCATTCTTACGAGAAGCAAGAGATGTCATGAATGGTGGGAGGTCATAGAGAATTGACATATTCATAAAGTAATTTTATATATGATCGACACAGGATATAAACTATCTCATTCTTTATTTTATTTTATTTCTAGAAAAAAGGGTGAGTCAACTTTTCTGCTAGAGTTAGTAGTGGGACCTGTGGCATAATGTACATTAGAACTTGAGAATTTGAGGTCTCATGAACTACTACTAAAAATGATGACTTTTTATGATAGTTAAGTAAACTGAGTGACTCTTTCATTACAAAGTGAAGTTTACTGACTTTGGTGCAATAAAGTCAAAGTTGACTGGCGATTCAAAAAGTTAATCCAAGGGTGTAGCCCACTCGTCAGTACCAATGAAAATTATGGGAGATCAAAGATCAAATGCCAGTAGGACACGAAAAAACTTAAGAAAATTTCTTTCTATCTGTCTAATTTTTGATTAACAGAGTTTCCCAATAAATATATAGTACTCAATCTAAGTACGTGCAAATTGATTTGAATAATACCAATAACAAAAAAATTCAAAATAATTGAGCATGTAGGCAATACTTACTACTTTTAGTTGATTCAACTTGTCATAGTCAATTTCATCACTCTCAAACACTCGTAAAACTTCTTCTCTAGCTCGATCTTGCCAATTAAGATGTTGGCATGATAAAATTATTGTCCATGTAAGTAAAGTTGAAATTTTCTCTTGCCCAGCAAAATAGAACAATTTACACTCTTCAATCACCTCATCAATGCTCATACCAAGTTTTATATTCCCATGTTGTTGGATTTCTTTTAAATTTGATGCAAATAATATACCCAATAAATCATCCTGTGATTCTCTAGCTTCAATTATCCTCATTCTTTTGATGATAATTCCCAATACCAGTGCTCTTACTTCATTGAAGATTTGCTTCATCCTTTTGTTCCTTTTAGTTGGAAAAAACCTACAATTTCATGAAATTTAATTAGTACAAAGTTGCAAACAAGAAAAATATTCTAGTAGTTTTTGTGTTAGAATAATTATAATAATAATAGTATTGTTAGAAAATCAAGATATAAGAAATGTGACAAGCTTAGAGTCACGTAAATATATTTTTTTGAAGATAGTTAATGTCTTTTTCACGAGCAAACTAAAGAATGATAACAATACTAACTTCGAAATTCAACTAAGTAATACATTAATGTTGTAACTCTTTTTAAAATAAGGGATGCAACACGAGGACTTTCTAAGGGATTCATCCATCCTAATACAACAATGATCCAAGCACGCTTAGTTTCGAAGTTCTGATAAGAGCTGGTGCATTAGTGTTGCTATGATCGCATCCCCACAATGTTGTATTCAAGAACTCTTCTATTCTTGAAGCTAGATTTCACTTTCTGATGAATGTATCTTTAAAATATTTTCAATTAAAAATCATTAAAGATTTTTTAAAAGAACAAACCCTATTTAATTATAGACTAAGAAATTAAATTTAGAACATAATCAGATAAAGTTCATAAAAGACTTTACTGTTTTAAATAAAAGCTAGTACTGTTTCAAATTTATTGGAAGATTATCCAACATATTTGTTAAACCATGAGGTATTTTGATGATTGACAAACTCATTACTAGTCCTAGGGACCCGGTACAGAAACCTGTTCTCAGAACTAGTCAATTGCAACAATGTGACAGTACAGGTCACTTTCACAGACAGCTGTGGTGTACTATCGGGTGTCAGTACTACTACTGATCTCTTCCAGCGTCCAATAGAAATTGTCCAAGGTTTTCCCTCCAACATGAATTCATATATATTGATCCTTTACTGGAGGAAAATCTAGCTTTTGCATTTGGATCAAAAAGGACACTTCCTCTTGATAGCAAGAGCCGCCTGAAGTTTCACTCAACAACAAACACGCATCAACCGAAGAACCAGTTGATTAATCATGAATATGTATTTAGTTCAAGGTTGATTGTTTGTATTTTGTTTTGCTCTTAACATTGTAAACTCTTTCCTCTCCAAGGAGCTTATGCGAGTGGTTTTTCTATTTGTTCTCTTATCAGGTAGATCGAAGTCTGTAGGCTAGAGTTAGTTGCAATAACACACAATAGAGTTATTGTGGTGTGTGCTTGCAATAGAGTTATTATAAGTTAGAGGAATTAAGAGTTTATTTCCTAGATTGCAATAGGTTGTAATCTGAAGGTTGCTCAGGTTTTAGTGAAGTGGTTGAGAAATCCTACGAGGTAGGTCGTGGTTTTACTCCCTTGAGCAAGGAGGTTTTCACGTAAACATATTGTCTTATTTACTTTACTGCTTTCCTGCTGTGTGTGTTGATTGTGTTCTTGTTCAATATCTGAGGACCAAGTGAGGAACCCGGTTACTAGCTTGGTAAGTGGGTCATACAAACCTTCAATTGGTATCAGAGCGGGTTCCTCTTAAAAAGTTAACACTTAGGAAGAATTCTGCCACGATGGCTGCTCCACCCAATCTCGAGGATGGACAATCAACCACAAGACAACCAAGATTCAACAGAGAGAACTATGGTTGGTAAAAAATGAGAATGCATGATTTCATCATGGCGAACGACGGTGAGCTATGGGATGTCATTTGTGACGGACCATATGTTCCCATAAAAACTGTGACTGAAGGAGAGAGCACGAAAACAGTTGCAAAGACCATAAAGGAGTATAATGATACAAACCGCAAAATTGTGGAGAAACATTACAAGGCCAAGAAACTCCTGGTGTGTGGAATAGGTCTGGATGAGTATAACCAAATTTCAGCATGTAAAACCGCCAAAGAAATTTGGGAGGCCTTTCAAACAGCTCATGAGGGAACAATTCAAGTCAAACAATCCAAAATTGACATGCTTACCACTCAGTATGAACTTTTTAGGATGAAGGAAGGTGAATCAATCCAAGATATGCATACTCGGTTTGCCTCAATCATGAATGAGATGCACTGCTTGGGAGAAATTATTCCAACCTATAAGCAAGTCAGGAAGATTCTCAGTGTCCTCCCTGAGACTTGGGTAAGTAAAGTAGATGCCATTACTGAAGCCAAAGATTTGCTTGTTCTGACCATGGACGAGTTAATTGGCAACCTGAAGACATATGAACTCATGAAACAACAAAATCTAGAAAGAAAGGAGCCAAAGAAGGAGAAAATCTTGGTTCTGAAGGCTGCTAAAAGTGACTCGAGTGAAGATGACACAGACATGGCTTATATCACGGAAGATTCCAAAAATTGGTGATGAGAAATGGAGGATTTCCAAAGAAGGGAAGTACCAACAAATTCACCAGAGGAAATGATTGTTGTCATAAATATGGAAAGCCTGGATACTTTATTAAAGAATGTTCTCTTCACAAGCAAGACTATAGGGAGCACAACAAAAGCAATCTTGAGAAAGGCAACAGAAGGAACCTGGTCTCTGATAAGGACAAAAGAAAAGAAGTTGTCTATAAGTTTGTCAAACAAGCCTTGGCAGTCTGGGGAGATAACACCAGCGAATCAGACAAAGAAGGAAGCCATGCTGATTACTCTCTGCTTGCAGTTAAAGATGATCACTCACCCTTCAATTCTCTCTTACTAATGGCTCAATCTGATGATGAAGAACCTGATGAGGTAAGGTTTCAAGAAGTCCAAGAAAATCTAAAAGATTACTCTAGAAAAGAATTAAGGTCTCCTGCGAATGTGCTAATTGATGCTTATTACAATATGATTAATGATAGTCTCTCTGAAACTGAAGCTGAAAAATTGTCTCTAGTTGACAGAGTGTCCTTTCTAGAGTCAGAAATTAGCAAAGCATCCACTGACTATGAGAATCTAAAACAAAGCTCTCAAGAATCTGGTTCTAAAGGAAAGAAAATAGGGACTGATATCCAATTTGATCTGGAAAAAGAGATAAGCAAAGTGCAATTGGATCTCAGTCTCTCACTTGAGAGAAACAACAAAATGCAGGAGAACCTGAACAGAACCAAGACCGAACTTGAAAAGTCTCTTCGATGGACTCAGTCCTAGAGGTTCTGGCTCATGCAAATACTCTGAACTCTAGCTCAAGGGAAGGGATTGGGTTTAGAAAGAATAGTGCTCCATACAACCCACATAGTAAGTATGTCTCAAATCCTGACAATTGGTTGTGTACTTACTGTGGAAACAATGGACACTATAAAGATAGCTGCCAGGCAAGAATCACTGCTGAAAAAAGAAATCATCAGTTCGTAAAAGACAAGATCCACATTAAAGAACCTGGTCCTACCTTGAGAAAACCTGGTCCTACTGTGAAAAATTATGTTTTGCCTTCTTGGACTAGGAGAAACTTAATCCATCCCTTTACCAACCCTAGGGGACTCAAACTTGTTTGGGTTCCTAAACCTAATGAATGACTTTATGTGCAGGTAAGAGTGGGAGAAAGCAGCCAAAAATGGTTCATGGATAGTGGCTGCTCCAAGTATATGACTGGGAAGATGGAAGATTTTCTCTCACTCAAAGCCTTTCAAGGTGGGAGTGTATCCTTCGGAGATTGAAACAAAGGATATATTCTTGGAGTCGGAAAAATTGGGAGATCTCTTGCTCATGCAATCAAAAATGTCTACTATGTAAATGAATTAAAGTACAGCCTACTTAGTGTATCTCAGATATGTGACAAAGGGAATGAAGTAAAATTTCTCTCTGCCTCATGTACTATAACAAATCTGGAGACAGGAGATGTAGTGCTAATTGCCAAAAGATTCAAGAATGTTTATGTAGCTGATCTGAACTCCATCCATGGTGTGGACTTGACTTGTCTCAGTGCTTTGAATAATGATGCTGTCCTTTGGCACAAAATACTTGGTTATGTAAGTGCCTCTCTTTTGAACAAGCTTGTCTCAAAGGACCTGGTCTGAGGTCTTCCAAAAGTGATATTCACAGCCATCAAATTGTGTGATGCATGTGTAAAAGGAAAGCAAGTTCGCTCTTCTTTCAAACCGAAGAAGACTGTTAGTATAACTCGACCTCTTGATCTCCTTCACATGGGTCTATGTGGTCCAATGAAGGTTCCTAGATGGGCTGGAAAGAAGTATATATTTGTCATTGTTGAAAATTTTTCAAGGTTCACTTGGACCTTATTTTTTAGAAGCAAATATGAGACTTTTCCTGTATTTGTTGCCTTTGCAAAGCAGATCCAACTAAAGCTTGGGAACAAGATCATCAACATCAGATCAAATCATGGTAAAGAGTTTGAAAATGCCAAGTTTGATGAATTTTTTGCTGAGCATGGGATAAGTCACATTTTTTCTTCTCCCCGGACACCTCAACAAAATGGTGTTGTGGAGAGGGAAAAAGAACTCTTGAAGATATAGCCAGGGCAATGCTTATTGAAAGTGGAGTGTGCAAGAGTTTTTAGGCAGAGGCTGTCAACACAACGTGCTATATGATGAACAGGTGCCTAATCAGGTCTCTCCTAGAGAAGACCCCATATGAACTGTTAAATGGAAAGAAACCCAAGCTGTCTTATCTCAGAGCATTTAGTTGCAAGTGTTTTGTGCTTAACAATGGAAAAGAATCACTGGGAAAATTCAACCCTAGAAGTGATGAAGGTATATTCCTTGGCTACTCATCTCAAAGCAAGGCTTACAGGGTCTTTAACAAAAGGACTCAGTGTGTGGAAGAAAGCATGCATGTTATTTTTGATGAGATGAATGAGCTAGGAGATGCAGAAAACCTGAAGGAGTCTGAAATAGAGGAATTGCTACTGCAGACTCCCAAGGAGAATTTGAATGGAACTAAAAATGAGTTGAAGCAAAAGGAGGAAGATGATCATGAATCTCAAAAGGATCCAAGCACATCTGCCTTTGGTGAATCCACTTCTGATGAAGGCCAACAGGAGAATGCAAGTGAAACTACAACACAAGTTTCTCATCAAGAAATTACACCGGTAGAAGAACCTAGTCCTGAGCTGAATCAACCTGGAATACAAGTCTCAAACTGGAAGCATAGGAGGTCCCATTCTTTAGACAACCTGGTCTCTCCTCTGGAGTCTGGAATGCGCACGCGATCACAGTCCAAAGGAATACCGGCATTCATAGCCTTCCTATCCCAAATTGAACCTAAGAACATAAAAGAAGCATTGCTAGATGCTGATTGGATCATTTCCATGCAAGAATAACTTCACCAATTTGAAAGAAATAAGGTTTGACATCTGGTCCTTAAGCCCTCAGACAGAACCATTATAGGGACCAGGTGGGTGTTCAGAAATAAATTGGATGAGCTTGGAAACACTGTCAGAAACAAGGTAAGGCTTGTCATTCAAGGCTATAATCAAGATGAAGGGATAGATTACGATGAAATATTTGCTCCGGTTGCTAGAATGTAGGCCATCAGAATTCTCATTGCCTTTGCCTCGTATATGGAGTTCAAGTTGTTTCAAATGGACGTGAAGAGTGCATTCTTGAATGGGTTTCTAAAGAAAGAAGTTTATGTTAAGCAACCTCCAGGCTTTGAAAATCATGAATGTCTAGATCATGTGTATAAACTTGACAAAGCACTGTATGGATTGAAATAAGCTTCCAGAGCTTGGTATGAAAGATTGTCAAAATTTCTCCTTGAAAATGGCTTCAAAAGAGGAAAAATTGACAATACGCTTTTCTTAAAAACACGAGGGAGGAACCTGCTGATAGTTCAAGTGTATGTTGATGACATAATATTTGGTGCCACCCTTGACTCCTTGTGTGAAGAGTTTGCCGTATTAATGGGAAGTGAGTTTGAAATGAGCATGATGGGAGAGCTCAATTTCTTTCTAGGACTTCAAGTCAAGCAACTAGCTCATGGTACCTCCCTGTGTCAACAAAAGTACATTCTTGAATTGCTTAAATGATTTAAGATGGAAGATGTCAAACCTATTGATACTCCAATAGGTACCACTGAGATGATGTATAGAGGAATCATTGGGTCCCTGCTCTACTTGACAACCAGCAGACCAGACATCGTCTTCAGTGTAGGAATGTGTGCCAGATTCCAATCTTGTCCTAAGGAGTCTCACCTGAAGGCTGCCAAACGTATTTTACGCTACTTGAAGGGAACATCTGATCTTGTTCTCTTCTATCCTTCAGGAGATAATTTTGATCTGATAGGCTATGCCGATGCAGATTATGCTGGGTTCCTTGTTGATCGCAAGAGTACATCTGGGATGGCACATTTTCTTAGATCTTCCTTGATTTCATGGGGAACCAAGAAACAAAACTCAGTAGCTCTCTCTACCGCTGAAGCAGAATACATTACTGCTGCCTCATGTTGTGCTCAACTACTGTGGATAAAGAAATAACTTGGGGATTTTGGAGTAGTGTCTGATTGCATTCCTCTACTGTGTGATAACACCAGCGCTCTGAATATGGCAAAGAATCCAGTGAACCATAAATGAACCAAGCATATTGACATCAGACATCATTTCCTACGAAACAATGTTGAGAAGAAACTGATATCCATGGAGTACTACAGAACAGAGGACCAGGTTGCAGACATCTTCACCAAAGCACTTAGCAGAGAACATTTTGAAAGAAACAGAACCAGGCTGGGCTTGATGAGATTGTACTGAAAATGTCTCTTGTCCTTGGTTAGGATTGGTAAGCAGGTATATGAGGAAAATTTCTAACTGGCAGTGTCTAACTCAGTCTCATACCTATGCAGGTATACATGCACGTTGGGACCACATCCGGATAAAGATGGGAAGTCTTCCTTGGCATCCATGAGGCAACCTGGTAGAAGCTAATGGAGACCTGGTCTCCTTAACAGGTCCGTATTTCACTTTATATCTTAAAATAATGTAAGTGCATGTCAACCTGCCACATCATCCATCTTTTTTTTTCCCGCTCTCTTTAAACGATGTCGTGTTATTTTAACTCGAATCATCATCTCCACCGCTTGACACGACACATCAACTCTAAGGGTCTCTCTTGCTTAATCTCAACCATCCTTTTTAAAAAAAATAAAATAAAATGACTCCTCGTCTCTCTGCTGCCTTATAACTTAAAAGGGTTTCCAGGATCCTTTAGGTTCCTTGTCTCATCTCTCTTCTCCAAGCAAGCATAATCTGATCCTCCTTCTCTTCATCTCACCATGTCCCAATCTTCATCTCCAAATTGTCCTCCTCTCGAGTTGACTGTATCGACTCCCTCTTCTCTCTTATCCGTTGAAGTCGCTACCTCAACTCCAACTCCCCCTCTGGCCGATAATATACCTATACCCTCCATATCCCTCACCTCATCCTCCATTCTTCCCAAATCTCGTAAGAGCCCTTCACCCAAACAGTTCATTTTGGAATCGGCCAATGATAATTCTCTGTGTCCAAACCCTGATTCTATCAAGCCAACCTCCGAGTTGTCTCCTCTTCCTTCTAGTAAGACAAGTGAAAATCCCGACTATTAAAAGGAAGATGAAGCCATAAGTACTCCACGGATCGAGATACCCCTTACAGCCGAGCATCACCAGGAAAAGACAGGGGATGGGTCTGATAATGGAGTCACTTCTGTAAAGGTCGAAGAGGGACCTGGTGCTATGATTGCGTCTATTCAGGATCATGTTCAACTCCTTGAAACTTATGATACTCAGGTGTTCCCAGAAGCAACAAGTCAAACTAAACCAAGCACTGAGTCTAACTCAGATATCTTTAAAGATTGGTGGCAGCGACGTGTGGTCTCACAACTGATGAGGGACCTGAAGGTGAAGCAGGCATTACCAGCACCCCATCAAAGAGAGGCTCTTCCTCTTCTCTATCTCTTCCATGATGGGATGGTATCCCTGCTCCACCAATCTCGGAGGATATTGCTCATGCCGCCGATTTGGTTGATGATTATGGGGTTCCTTTGAATCTGGTGTTCAAGGTAAAAAAGGTCAAAACAAAGGCAACCAAGGATGTGCAGGGACCTACTAGGAAACCTCATACCAGACACAGTTCTCGAGCTCAACTGGAGGATAAAATGGATGAAAATTTGACCAACACACAAGCAAGAAGAAAACTGAAGAAGGTTGCGGGTGATGTAGACATAATTCCTTCCTAGGTGGTTGAAGTGGAGGAAGGGGATACATCTCAAACCTTGGAAGGGGTTTCTACTTTAGAACAGATGGGTAGGAAAGGGACAGAGAAGACTGTCTCTCATACTGGCAAATGCAAGAGATCAGTATCAGGGGCATCTAAGACAAAGGAGACCAGCTCCCTCCCAAAAACAAATCCGAGAGTTGCACCTCCTGCTCCAGATGCCCTGTATGAGACCAAATGTGAGCTTCTTCGCAAGCAAAAGGTGTTGAATGAGAGGGTCTTCGACCCAGATATTTCCACTGAACCAGGGATGGAGGAGCTGCGTGCCATGGTTGATACTCAGGGTTGGCTTCATTTGTTTGATCCTCCCATTGTTTTGTATGCTCAAGAGGTCGGTGACTTTTATGGTGACATGATGATTACTGAAGACCGGAAGGGTCTGTCTGCTCTTGTGAATGGTATTCATTTTACTCTTGATGAGAAGTCCTTGGGGACAATTCTCAACGTCCCTTTTATTGGGATATCCTTGGTGGATGATCAGCACACCTTTGCTGATTTCTTAAATCTGATTGGAAAATTGAGAAAGAACTCTAACAGTGAATATATGTTGAAGAAACAGATGAAACTGGAGTACCAGTTGTTGTTTGAACTGGTCAACAAGGTCCTCCTGCCCCGTACTGAGGGGCGCTGCTTTGCTTGTATCCCAAACCTGTTCCTCATGGAAAAACTAGCTACCTTTGTGCCAATCAATCTCCCTTCTATCATGATTGAGCACATGGTTAAGATTTATGATCACACGGACACCAACCACGATTTAGGCTATGGTTTTCTCCTTACCAAGGTCTTTGATCATTTTGGAATCACTCTGGCTCGTCGTACAATGGGGACTCACAAAAAAATGTTCACTTTATCTACTCTAGAGGAGTGTGAATATGTAGAGAGGATAAGAGGTGTTGGTCCAGGTTTGAAGGTGTCTACTATGACTGCCGCCCAAGAAAAAAGTACTAAGGAACTGGAGAGGCTTTCTGCTCTTGTCGCTCAGAAAGATGCTGACATAGCAGTGCTCAAGGCGCAACTGGTGCAGAGGTCTCAGGGAACAAGTCAAGGACCTGGTGCTTCTGAGGCACTACTAACTGAGAATGCTCAGCTTAAGGCTGAAGTGTTGACCCTGCAGAAGAAAGTCGCTGATCTGACTGAGCAGATGGTCCAAGATCAACGTGATTTCTTGAAGCGTCTTGACCAGCTCCTTTTCAAGTCCTAAGCTCTTTTTTTTATCACCCTTGTCCCCTTGCTTTTAGTGTCCTTTTGGTTCACCCTCTGTTTTATTCTCCTTCCGTTTTGTGGCATGGTTTGACAGCTGTACTTATTATTATTTTTGCCTTATGAAATGAAATGTTGTCTTGGTTAGTCTATGCACTATGTCTGTGGGTTTGCTAAAGTAGCTTCTATTTTTATCTGAATGTTGTTCTCATTCGTGACTTTGTTGCCCCAGTGGCCCTGAGTTAACACTGTTATGATTTTTTTCTTATGTTACTGCTGCTTTTTTTCGATGATGCCAAAAGGGGGAAAATAAATTGAGAACAGACCTAGTAAAAGGGGAACACTTTTGATATGGAAGCTATGCGGGGAACTGGTGAAAGGGGGAACACGTCGATATGAAAGCTACATCGATAGGGGGAATTGGTGAAAGTGGGAACTAATACGAGATTAGGGATTCTGAAAATGGGAAATGCACTCCTGTAGTTTGTCATCACCAAAAAGGGAGAAATTGTTAAACCATGAGGTATTTTGATGATTGCCAAACTCATTACTAGTCCCAGAGACCCGGTACAGAAACATGTTCTCAGAACCAGTTAATTGCAACAATGTGACAGTACAGGTCGCTTTCACAGACAGCTGTGGTGTACTATCGGGTGTCAGTACTACTACTGGTCTCTTCCAGCGTCCAATAGAAATTGTCCAAAGTTTTCCTTCCAACATGACTTCATATATATTGATCCTTTACTTGGAGAAAAACCTAGCTTTTGCATTTAGATCAAAACGGACACTTCCTCTTGATAGCAAAAGCCGCCTGAAGTTTCACTCAACAACAAACACGCATCAACCGAAGAACCAGTTGCTTAATCATGAATATGTATTTAGTTCTAGGTTGATTGTTTGTATTTTATTTTGCTCTTAACATTGTAAACTCACTCCTCTCCAAGGGGCTTGTGTGAGTGGTTTTTTTATCTGTTCTCTTGTCAGGTAGATCGAAGTCTGTAGGCTAGAGTTAGCTGCAGTAACACACAATAGAGTTATTATGGTGTGTGCTTGCAATAGAGTTATTGTAAGTTAGAGGAATTAAGAGTTTAATTCCTAGATTGCAATAGGTTGTAATCTGAAGGTTGCCCAGGTTTTAGTGAAGTGGTTGAGAAATCCTACGAGGTAGGTCGTGATTTTACTCTCTTGAGCAAGGAGGTTTCCACATAAACATCTTGTCTCATTTACTTTACTGTTTTCCTGCTGTGTGTGTTGATTGTGTTCTTGTTCAATATCTGAGGACCAAGTGAGGAACCCGGTTCCTAGCTTGGTAAGTGGATCATACAAATCTTCAATATTTATTTTATACACAAAGAAATAAATAATTCTACCTCCATCCTGGTATGTATACTCTGCATGACACTTCTAAGATTAGTTGAAGTTGTTCTTTTTGAAGTTCAAAAATCTTCCTTCCTTCTTCATAGCTACTTCCAAAATCAGTTCTTGAAATTGCATCACTTGTCAAAGTTTGAAGATATGGCCACACATCTATCTCTGATCCTTCTCTGGACACAATTTTCTCCTATTTGTTCAACACCTCACTAGCAGTCAATTTGAATGCAGGTAACATGTACTGCACATTTTATAATAAGAATTTAAGCTTAAATTTGTCACACATAAACAATAAAGTTTATCTTTATATACATCTTTAGTGTAAAAATAATATATATTATTAGATCACTAGATTACTATCTAATAAATGCCAATAAGCACACACCTCTTCAACATATGTGCTTATTATTATTATAACTATTATAAAGGCTATTTTTATCATTTAAGGCCTTAAATTTAAAAGTTTCATGCTTTATAATATTGTACTAAATATTATATTGAGTGTGCCTTTTTTCTTGTGGACCAAAAAGTACTAAAAATATAGTTTATCCTACTTTAATGTGGACCCCACCTTCACTCAATTCAGCCAATGTTATTATTTTTTACTATCTAATAAATGCCAATAAGCACACACCTCTTCAACATATGTGTGTGCTTATTGGTATTGTAACTATTATAAAGGCTATTTTTATCATTTAAGACCTTAAATTTAAAAGTTTCATGCTTTATAATATTGTACTAAATGTTATATTGAGTGTGCATTTTTTCTTGTGGACCAAAAAGTATTAAAAATATAGTTTATCCTAACCTTTAATGTGGACCTCACCTTCACTCAATTAAGCCAATGTTGCTATTTTTATCTAATTCCCCCTCCTTTGGATTTTTTTTAATAATTTATGCTCTTGTGCATTCAATTTAAAATATTTGAAAGAAATAAAAAAATTATTTGACTTTGGAAATTATCAGTGCTACATAAATTGAGACATAAAAAGTAATATATATTATTTAATAATAACATAAAAAGTATTATAAACTATAATAATTAATAATTTAAACGAACTAAAAAAATGAGACAAACAAATTGAAATGAGATTTGTTGGGCCCGTGCCTAACACGAGCATTTTTTAACTAGTATAAATATACAAGTAAGACTTCTTAAAATAGGAGATTTGTAATCTTAAAAATAAGACAAATACCTACTAAAATAAATAAAAATAACATGATGGTGTTAGAAATCTTACACTGACAATATATATAACATTATAACTTAAACTCTAAACAATAAGAATTTAACTTCTATAGTTGACCATATAAAAAATTTTGCACTATCAAATCGCCTAAAAGATAATTGATCATAGTTAAAATTAAATTAATAATAACCTTAAAAATAAGGCAGACATAACATGTTAAAAGTATATTGATTATATAATTTTTTTTTTTACAATATTGGTGTATATAGATTAAAATTCAATACTTCTCCGTTTGCTTTGACATTATATTTTCTTATTCGTCAGTTCTAAAAAGAATAATACATATTTATATTTTTAATGAGAAATTTTTATAAACACACAAATATTAAGACAAATTTAAGACTATAAATTTTAAAAGTTTTACACAAAAAAAATTAATTACTGATTTATTTTAAAAGTAAAGAAATTTGACACTATCACGTAATTACAAAGTAATTTTTGAGTGGCAAGTGTGAATTGATAACTTACAGAACATGGTACACTTGTCGTCAGGACTTTGATGTAGTAATTACTCTCTCTATTTTTAAATAAGTATGGGTATTTTAACTTTTCTATTTTATTTTTAAATAAGTGGTGCTTTAGATAATCATAAGACATTAATGATATTTTTTCAATTCTATCATTCTTTAAATAAAAAAAGTTTTACGTAACCAAGAAACTACTAGAGAGTTAAAAAAAATTCAAGGTATTTATTAAGGGTAAGTTAGTAAAAACATTTTCTATTTTCTATGAATGAGTAGTTTTTTAAGGAGTGTGCTCAAGTTAAAAACACTACTTATTTAAAAATAGAGAATAATAAGAATACAACACATGATGCGAAGGTTAGATGTGCATGTCATGTGGGTCCAAACCTTGTGGTGGACAAAAGATTTTATATATATTCTTACTATATATAAGAGGCTACAACAGACAGCTCGTGAATAATGTGTGCTTGATGTCAATAAAATGATTTAAAGGATTTTTTGGTCATTTCAGTTTAATCTTTGTGCAACGTAGTTTACTTTATATGATTTAAGGTTTGTACATGAATATAATTTTGAGTTTTAAATGATGAAAACACCATAGACTTGTGTTAATATACCAAATGAGTCCAAACTTCTGCAACTTGGGTCCATCAGGATAGTTTTGTAATTATATTTAATTGAAGCAATATCATTGGATGAAAGACGGACTTACTGTAGCTTCTTTCAAATTTTTTAAAGTCTTTGACTATTTTATCCTTTGCTTACATCAGGGCTGGCTATGATTTATCGTGGACCCCACTTTGCCAATCACATTGCTCTTTCCTATACTTTCAGCAAAACGACCTTCTCTAATTTTCTTGAGTAAAAATGTTGATGCAAGTTAATTAGAGTAGCTAATACACACCAATTAGCTTTTCTTCCACTAAATGATACAAAGCACCAATCAAAATTTTCATACCACTGAATTTGTGAATGCTTTTACATCTTGATATTAAAGTAATATGTTTGTCTAAAATTTTTATGACTAAATAGTAATGTGTTATTATATATGTATATTGACATTTACTATTTAAATTTTATTTAGCTGTTATAAACAAAAATATGCAAAATTAGAAAGGGTACGAATATAAAAGAAGGTAAACATTAGTAGTTGTTCTTTGTGAAGTTATGACCATATATAATGGACACCATTAAAATATAATTTTTTCATTTTAGATATTCATACCTGAAATTTACTATTTGCATGAGAATGATTACCATAAATATTTTAATATTTTATTTTATACATAATAAATTTCGTATAATATATTATCGTATAATATTTGAGTATGATTGTTAAAGAAGGGTAATTTGATAAAGAGTGTGCTTCTATAATGAATTACATTGCTGCTGTAGGTAGGATGTTGTTATAGAGAAGTAAAAAATATTACATAAAAAATCGATTCTATAAATTAGACTGTTATAATAAAATCTCGTTATATAATTTCAATATTTTTATTGGGCCCGTCCTCAGCACGAATATTCTTAACTAGTATAATATATTATATATATAAGAGGGAGTTGATGCTGAAGCAGATACGAGGTCAATGTGTCTGCTTCAGCATCTAGGGTCATTTTGGTCATTTTCATTAATTTCTCCGTTTTAATTTATTTTTCTTATTTTCTTAATCTATTATTACATTACATTATAAAGGGGGAGTTTACCTGTTGAAGCAGGCACGAGGTCAACATGCCTGCTTCAGCATCAAGGGGTATTTTAATTATTTTTGTTAATTTCTCCATTTTAATTTGCTTGTCTTATCTTTTTAATTTGTTATATATTTGAAAATTACGTAAAAAGATAAATCACAATAATTAACAATTTAAAATATTTTATACTATATTATAAGAGGGAGTTTACCTGCTGATGCAGGCACGGGATCAACATGCCTGCTTCACCATCTAGGGGCATTTTGATCATTTTTATTAATTTATCCATTTTAATTTGTTTGTCTTATATTTTAATGTAACAAAAAAATTAATTGATGAATCTTCAAATTCTGCACGTGTCACATAAATTGGGATAAATAAAATATATTGAGCACGAGCTCTTTGTACCTAATATTTAATAAAGAAGGTAGAGGATCAGACCCATTATTCACTAAATTTCTAATAACGTCCCACTAATTTTTTTGGAATTTCTTGATCATTGAAATCCTTCTTAATTGTTGAAGGATCATGATACTTCCGAAAATTCAAAGTTTTGATCAATGGAGAAACAATATTGGTTCAAAGAATTTAAACAACGGTATAAACTAAAAGACACTGACATTGTTAAGATATAAATATATTTAAAACTTTTAAGTTATACATACCTTTAATGTAAAGAATATTTACACTATCAAATTATCTAAAAGAATATCTACTAGTAAGTCCTCCTAATATGTGAAATTTATAATCTTAAAAATAAGATAAGTTATAAATATTTCTAATAAAAATAAGACAAGTTATAATCTTAAAGTGATATGATAGCGTAAAAACTTTCTAATACTATCGATATATATAAATTAAACTCATAATTTTAATTTCTATATACTAATGGTAAATCGACCAAAAATTTAAATAGTTATATCCTAATCTTTCTTATTATCGTTATTTGACTGACTGTTACATCTTATTTTTATTGTTTAGTCTCTAAAACAAGCAGCAATGTGAAGAAGAAATGAATAGTAAAATAATTTACGGTGTCAAGCGAGCTTAAAGATAACAAGTAACTACACTAATTAGTTGGAGAAAAAAAAAAGAATATTGGAATTGTGAAGTCATACCATAAAATTTGTGATGGTTTTGTGGATGAAGGGGCTGACTATAGGCCAACTCATGTCATGAGAGAAATTGACAGGCTTGGACATAGCTTTTTCACCCATCTTCTTCATCTCTTTCATATCCCCAAACAAAAACTTATAAGAATTCCCTTTGAAACCCTGTTGTCTTAGTTGTTTCTCCAAATCTTTTGGTTTCAACCACACATAATTCAAGATTTTCCATGCCCATCTCAATACAAAGATAATTGCAAATGAGAACATTGCAAGTCTAAAATTGTATGGTATCTCCATATTGAAGGCCTTATCTCACACTCACTAGCACACAGTTAGCTCTATCCGGTCTTATGTCTAATATTGTTACTTATATAGATTGTATATGTATATATACTATTCTGAGCAGAGCTATAATATTAGGTACGATTCGGATAAATTCTATAATATTTTATATTTAAATTAAAAATTCATTAAATATGAATGAATATTTAACTGTAAATTAGTAATTAAGACAAGCTATGAGTTCAATAACAAATTTTAAATTTATAAATTTCAAATTCTGACTCCGCCACATTGTACAATCATAGTTGATGAGAAGAAAGTGCATTTTAAAATTAAAAGCCTTGGTGACCACGAAAATTGTAGGCCTTGGTGACCAAAAAATTAAGTCAAACAAAAATCAGCACACGTTTTTGAAAGTTAAGAGAAAGCTATATTGCATGTCATTTTCTTCTGGCTTTTTCTATGTGGATCTAAGACAATTTGACTTGTCTAGTCTTACTAGTTTCATTATACCCAAACTTAAGATATAAAAATAATACATTTTTTTCATCTCAAAATAATTGTTCATATTTATTTTTTAAAAGTTAATTTGATTAATTTTCAGAGCTATGTAGATTAAGTTAGATTAGTTTAATATTTTAAAATTAAAATTTAGATATTCAAAAATTACACAAAATATATTATAAGTACAATTTTTCTCATATCAATATTATTTAAAAATCTTAAAATATTATCCCCGTCTCAATTTTGTGGCACGGTTAAAACTTTGAGATTCAAACTTCTAAACTATGACAGTAAATTTGGACATAGAAATTTTGAGTTCGTTGATTTTTATATATATATATATTTGAAAACTACGTAAAAAGTACTATAAATCACAATAATTGATAACTTAAAATATTTAAAAGATATAAAAAAAAATGTGATCAAAAAAATTTGATTGATTGTCAAAGTTTCAATTGTGACAATAAACTAGAATGAAAAAAGTAATCAAAGTTCATATAATTTGACCCTCAATAAACAAATCATAACAAATGTTTGAAAGGAACAAAGTAAAAAATATTCAATTTAATTGTCACGACCCAATTTCTCGGTCATGATGGCACCTACGATTCCCCAGTAGGCGAACCAATCCCCGAAGCCCGGAACGGTTAGTAATGGGCTACTATCTAACAGATAAGCGGAAGAACAGTCTAAATAAGCAGAAGCAAGGAAAATAAGCTGGAGAAAGTAGATAAATGGAATATATAACAATGTATGCGGAAGATAAACCAAACCCCAAAACCTGGTATCATAGTATAGAGCCGAAATTACATATAAGGAGTGCAAAGGATCCAAAATAATATAGACACAAATATCTCCGAGTAGTAACATAGTACATAATACAAAAAATTAACTAAAGCTAAGCTCCCATCGTCAAGAGCTCACCCTCAGTCTGAAGTGGTCCAAAATCTCCTTGCACGAGTGTCCACGAGCTAACGGCGAGGGCCCACACTAGGATCTGCACCAGAAGATGCAGAGTGTAGTATGAGCATCAAATGCGAAGTAAAAGGTACCTAGTAGGTATCATAGGTCGATTGGGCACATATAAGATAGAAGAACAGTAATAAGCAGAGTAGAAGCAAATAGTTACAGAAAACAACGAATAAGTACATGAAAGCTAGCACGGAAGGAATACAAGCTGAAGACAACATACATGGCTAGCTACTAGGATATATATCATAGGCACAGACGAAAGGAATAGGTAATGCACCTGGGATCATCGCAATGACAACATATATATAGAAGTTTTAGAAAATGGGCGGTATATCGGTAACCTCAATTAAAAAGAGAAGAAGGAAAATAAAATAATGATAACATACTCGAACATAGGAATAATAACCAGGCCCAACTACATAATACTAGTCTCAATATCAAGTTACCATAAGAAATTAGCATAAGGAATCATAAAACCCGATAAAGCAATAATAAGTCTACCTACAGTCTCAACAGGCGCCCATACACTCGAAGAACACAAACAAGTGAAGACAAACCCTCCGGCATCCCATACTACCGGAGTGTACACTCAGCAAATAGCAAACAAGGGTGAAACCTCACAGAAATGAATGGTATGATGCATGATGAAAATCAGGTGGAATAGTAACCCTGTATGTACCTCCTCCGGTGCCTAAGGGCCAAGTAGGTAGGTCCCATAGAAGGACACGACCCGTATACCTTAACTCCACCATATATCCCTCCTCCGGCACACTCAGCACGTAGCTCCTAGTCCGGATCGGTAAAGTCCATGGAGGTCCTCGACCACATACTAAATCTCAATCTCAATATCATCGTCCAGAGTGGATCCGGATCCAAAGCAGTAACCCAAATATCAGAAATGCATGCCCAGAAACTATCCGGGTCTATATTGGTGAAATAAGTCTCAAAAACCCTCTTCAAGGGTGCCCGGACATAACCGGGTCTAAAACAGTAGTAAATCAAGTCAGTGCTTGACTTTACCGAGTCTAACATTATTTTCCATTAATAACAAAGCAAGACTAGCACCTAGGCCTAATCGGGTCTAGCATAAGTAGGAAAACTGTGGTAAATCTCTCTTTTAACTTTTTACCCCAAGAAGATCCATTAAATAGTATCAAACTATTTTATAATTATTTTTACTGAAAATGGGCCCCTGAGGCCATGCAAGATTTAGAAAACCAGATAAGATAGGCCCGAAGCCAAAATCATATAGAATTCCCTTATATGCATGAAAATGACATGCTCAATCACAAACAATGGCCCAACGGCTCACAATCAACCTATCGGCCCTGCACAGGCTCCAATCGTTCTACAACACAGATAGCCAGCGCTATAACAATAATAACAATGGCCAGGACTCACGGACATTCCCAAATAACCCACCATCTATGTTCCAGAGTCAACAAAAGGTCGCACGGGACCACAGAGGTAATAACGTTATCTATAACAAATACTACAAACAACGAAGGAAAGAAATGAGTCGGACATGAAGAAGCGGTCAAGGTCTGTGGTACCAAGCTAGTAAACCCAACCCAAGGATGCCTATTAACATAATTTTATCCTATATATGCGAAGTCTAAAAAGTTTAGACCGTAACCTACCTGTCGTCCGACAACAAGCTGCAGGAACGACGATATCCTAGGCCGAACCGCTCCGAGAAGCTCCGAATGAGAATCAAACTATTATAATCATAAATAACACATTAAAATGAGACTAACGATATCTATATTGCCATAATAATAGTCAGGCCAAAATTTGGGTCACCGGCGGGTCTGTGGGGCCCACAACCCAAAATCAAGAACGGAAAGAAGCACGATGACCACAACAATGCCAAGAAGACATGCTCCAAAAATGAGCAATTTTGGCCAAGAGGAAGGCACAAAAACAGCCCGCTCAAGCTCCAAATTAAAAAATGGAAATTTAAGAACAAAAATCAAAAATTGAGCAAGGAAAGCTTACCATAACGAGAGAACCACGCTAAGGAAACGAAAACAAGGAATTCATGAATCATGCAAACCCAAGGGAATAGATTCTTCAAGAAAAGCCAAGCTTTTAGAATTACAACCATGGAGGTTTTAACAATAGAGGAAAAAGGGAATTTGGGAAAGAAGACTTACCAAATAAATCAAGGAAGCAAGATTTCTCCTCAATACAATGAATTCCCAAGGTTATGGAATGAATTGAGCACTTTGGTGGAGAGGATATTTAGTTTAGAGTTGGAAAATGAAGAAACATGGATGGAAAAATTGAAGTGCCAAGAGTTATATAGCTGATGGTCGCTGGTTAGCGCTATTGCGCTAAACCAGCGCCATCGCGCTAGAGGGAGCCATGCACCAAGGTGCCTTCGAGCTACAACAGTGAAATCGTGCTGGCCAGCAGAAACGCACGCGCACGCAATCGTGCTAGTCTAGCGCCATTGGCACTGAGGAGCTGCCTGCAATAGAAAATCTGCAACTTTTTAAAACTCTATGGGGTATTTCGGGCATAATCGGAAATCGATACTCAAAAATCAATAATGCTAATAGAGTGAAACGACATTCTGAACTCAGAGGAATCGATGAAACTTCCATATAAGGTTGTTTTGGAGGAATGTTGACCCAAGTCAACACTAACTAAATCCAACCAACTAGCCAAAATGAGCTCCGCTCACCCGGGACCCAAACCGACCATCAACCTAACCCAAACTCATCATTCTGGAGCTGATGGAATCGTTGGATTTTGAATCTAACGCTCTGATCATGAAAAGCTGACCCAAGTTCCACTTTCAACTCCAAATGGCCTGAAAACAGAAAAACTAAAACAAAATCCCCACCGAAAGTTCTCAGGCCTCGACTAAAGGTCCAACTAGACCAAACTCAACGTTCCGGAGCTAACAAAACTGTCGGAATTCGATTCCGAGCACGTTAGCTATGAATGTTGACTAAAGTCAATGAATTCCTAAGTTAAATCTCTAAAATAGGCAAACTACCATAACGACCAAACAAACAACCAGGGCATCGGACCACTGGTCCCAGCAAGCCATAAATGACTTGGGGCCGCTACAAGAAAGCTCTAACAGTACAAAGAAAGCGTAAACGTGAAGATGACCGGAAGGATCATCACATCATCCACTACTAAAAAGACTTTCATCCTCAAAAGTCAGGAAGAAGGGAGTTAACTGAAGGCTCAAACAGCTACAGATACTGGGCCCACATATCTCTCTTGGTCTCCCTAGTAGCCTCCTCGAGCGGACGATACCTCCACTGAACTTTCACCACCGGGATCTCCCTAGATCTCAACCTCCTAACATCTCTGGCCAATATAGCAACCGACTGCTCAACAAAGGACAATCTCTCATGCAACTGAACTGACTCCCAATGCAACACAAGAGACTCATCTGGGACATACCGGTGCAACATCAAAATATGAAATACAGGATGTATAGCTGAAAACCTCAGAGGCAAGGCTAAGTGGTAGGCAACACTACCGACCCTCTGGAGAATCTTAAACGACCCAATATACCTGGGGCTAAGCTTGCCCTGCCGACCAAATCTCATCACGCCCTTCATGGGCGATACTCGAAGGAATACCAAGTCACCAACACTGAACTCCAAGGCACAAAGTCTATGATCAACGTAGCTCTTCTGCCTACTCTGAGCTGCTCGAAGTCTATCCTGAATCACACAGACTCGGTCTAAGGAATCTCAAAGTAAATCTATACTCTGTGGCCTAGACTCCAAACTATCGAACCAACCAACAGGAGATCTGCAATGCCTACCATACAATGCCTCGAAAGGTGCCATGCCAATGCTAGAATGGAAGCTATTATTATACGCAAACTCGGCCAAAGGCACAAACTGATCCCAAGAACCTCCAAAGTCAAGAACACAAGCCTGAAGCATGTCCTCCAAGACCTGACTACTCCTCTCGGACTGGCCATCTATGTGAGGGTGGAATGCAGTACTAAGCTGAACCTCTGTACCCAAATCTCTCTGAATAGCTCTCCAAAATTGGGATGTGAACTGAGAGCCGCGGTCTGATATGATAGAAGCTGGGACCCCATGCAACCAAACAACCTCACGAATGTAAATCTGAGCTAACCTCTCTGCACCGTAAAAAGTCTGAACTGGCAAGAATTGTGCTGACTTAGTCAGCCTATCAACAATCACCCAAAATGGAATCAAACCCTCGAGAAGTATGAGGCAAACCAACTGCGAAGTCTATAGTAATTCCTTCCCACTTCCACTTAAGAATGGGAAGTCGCTGCATCAAATCACCAGGTCTCATATGCTCAAACTTAACCTACTGATAGTTCAAGCACTGAGATACGAACTCCTCTATGTCTTGCTTCATACCACTCCACCAGTAAAGCTGTCTCAAATCCCTATACATCTTCCCTGTGCCCGGATGAATAGAGTATCTAGAATAATGCGCCTCATGAAGTATCAACTAAATCAAATCCCTAACTCTCGGAACATAAAGACGACTATCAAACCTCAGAATACCATCAGAACCCAAAGTAGTTTCCCGGCTGGCCTCACCCCGAACTACCTGATCAGGAAAGTCACATAATCTCTGATCCTTAAACTGTCAGCTTTGAATCTGATCGACTAGAGTAGAACGAACCTCAATACTAGCAAGAACTTTTCTAGGATCCTACAAGTCAAGCCTAACCAAATGGTTAGCCAAGGACTAGATGTCCAAGGCCAACGGTCACTCAGAAATTAAAAGTGAAGATAGGCTACCCATACTCACCGTCTTTCAACTCAAGGCATCCGCTACCTCGTTTGCCTTTCCCAGATGATATAGAATGGTGAAATCATAGTCCTTCAGTAGTTCAATCCATATCCTCTGCCTCGAGTTCAGCTCTCGCTGACTCATAATGTACTGAAGACTATGGTGATCGGTGAATATCTCACAATGAACTCCATATAAGTAGTGCCTCCAGATCTTGAGCGCGAAGACTACCGCCGCCAACTCCAAGTCATGGGTAGGTTAGTTGCACTCATGAACCTTCAGCTGCCTCGATGCATATGCTATCACTCGACCCTGCTGCATCAACACACAACCAAGACTGACCCCAGAAGCATCACAATACACGGAGAAACTCTGACCCTCAACTGGCAAAGTCAATACAGAAGCTGAAGTCATCAAGGCCTTAAGCATCTAGAAGCTATCCTCGTACAAATTCGACCACTAAAATGGAATATCCTTTCTAGTCAGCATAGTCAAGGGTGCTGCTATAGAAGAAAATCCCTCAACAAACCATCTGTAGTACTCGGCTAACCTAATAAAGCTGCAGATCTCAGTAGCAGTAGTAGGTCTAGGCCAATCATGCACTGCTGAAATCTTATTCGGATCAACCCTAATCCCATCCTTAGACACAACGTGTCCTAGGAAAGCAACTGACTCAAGCCAAAACTCACACTTTGAGAACTTGGCATAAAGCCGATGATCTCTTAATGTCTGGAGTATAATCCTCAAGTGCTGCTCATGATCCTCTCTACTCCGCGAGTATATCAAGATGTCTTCTATGAAAACGATCACAAATGAGTCCAAATATAGGCTAAGCACCCTGTGCATCAAGTCCATAAAAGCTGCGGGGGCATTAGTCAACCCAAAAGACATCACCAGGAACTCATAATGGCCATAATGTGTCCTGAATGCTGTCTTAGGGATGTCCTCCGCCCTAATCCTTAACTGGTGGTAGCCCGAACTCAAATCAATCTTCAAAAACATGGCTGAACCCTGAAACTGATCAAAAAAGTCATCAATCCGCGACATCGAATACCTATTCTTCACTGACACCTTATTCAGCTGCCGATAATCAATACACATCTGCATCGACCCATCTTTCTTCTTCACAAACAGAACAAGATCACCCCAAGGTGAAACATTCGGCCTAATGAACCCCTTATCTAACAAACCCTGGAGCTGCTCCTTAAGCTCCCTCAACTCAGCTAGAGCCATATGGTAAAGAGAAATGGAAATGGGCCTGGTGCCTCTCTCTAACTCAATGGCAAAGTCTGTAGGCCTGGCAGGTCGGTCGGAAACACATCTAGGAAATCTCTAACCATAAGAACCGACTCAGGAGAAGAAGTGTCAGCACTAGCTTCTCAGACATATGCTAGATAAGACAAACACCCGCAAGAAATCAACTTCCTAGAACGAAGGCAAGAAATAATCCCAGACGGTGCGCGGCTAACAGAACCCTGCCACACAACTAGGGATACTCCGAGCACGGCTATAGTAACGGTTTTGGCATAACAATCCAAAACTGGTCGGTGAGGGGATAACCAGTCCATGCCCAGAATCACATCAAAAGCTAACATGTCTAAAATCATCAAGTCACCCAAAGTCTCCAAATTACCAAAAACATTCATATAGGATCTCAGAACACGATCCACTACTAAAGAATCACCTATTGGGGTTGAAACAGATACAGGTACAGATAACAACTCACTAGCCAACCCCAAACAAGGAACAAAGTAGGCTGATACATATGAACACATAGATCCAAGATCAAACAAAGCTAAAACTGACTGGCAGTATACAAAAATCATACCTATGATCACTGCATCCGAGGCCTCTGCCTCCGGTCTACCAGGGACTGCAAAAAACTAATGTCGACCCCTACCAGACTGACCGCCATCCCTACTACCTGTCCTGCCATACTATCACAAACTCTACCCTAAACACCACCTCCTCTTGCCAGCGGCTGTACTTCTCTGACAGGCTGAGCTGGCTGAGCGGCTAGCTAAAATGTACCCCACTGGGGGAAATCTCTGGCATAATGACCGTTGATACCACACTCATAAAAAGGCCCTGATGGCCTACCCTATCAGGATAAACTAGCTGAACTA
Organism: Jaltomata sinuosa; assembly: GCA_003996215.1. Lineage (NCBI taxonomy): Eukaryota > Viridiplantae > Streptophyta > Magnoliopsida > Solanales > Solanaceae > Jaltomata > Jaltomata sinuosa. The sequence continues at coordinate 206,898 of QJPP01001766.1, read as the reverse complement.
GTGTGGCCACTATGGCTTGATGCCCCAGAAGTTGTACCCCTCGAAGTCTGGCCACTGTAACCCTGGTGACTGCTCTGACCCTGCTCAAACTAAGGCCTACCTGAAGCCTGAAGTGATTCCTAAACTGGCCGACTAGACTGACCCTGATGCTGCTGTGGCTGATACCCTTAGACCTACTATCCTGAACCTCTACTATTGTAACAGGAACCACTAGAGCTGCCCTGATGACGTGGTCTCTTATATCTGGCCCTCAGATCATGACGGTGTAAGTCCTCCATAGATGAACGTGGTTTGTAATAGCTTGGAAAGATCGCCAACTTGCAACTAGCACCTCAACAGTCTATCTAAACTCTAACCTCAACCCCCAAACAAACCAACGAACTCTTTCTGGTTTCGTAGGAATGATCATCGCCCCAAATCGAGCCAGCTGGTGAAAATGGGTCTCATACTCAGATACGGACATAGACCCCTATATCAGTCTGGTGAACTGCTCTCTAAAATGCTCACGATCACTCTGAGGTAAGAACTTGGCCATAAAGGCCTTATAAAACTCTCTCCAAGTCAACTGAGGAGATGTAGACAGTCTGCAAGCTACCTGGGCCCTCCACCACAACTTAACTGGGCCCTCCAGTTGATAAGTAGTATAATCAACCTTGTAGGTCTCCAACAGCCCGAAATGATATAGTATCTCCTCACAAGTAGAGATAAAGTCATGTGGATCCTGAATAGGAGAACTAGAGAATCTAGGTGACGCGAATCTCAGAAATCTACCCAGAGCCTTCGCTCTATCTCTGTCATAACCGGGCAAGGAGCAAGAGGCTGTGCAATAGAAGGTACCATAAGAACCTCAGCACGCGGAGCTGCAGTAGCAACCTGCACTCCTGAACTCCTGAACTCTGAACACCTAGGGAAACCCCCTGAGTAGATATCTGTGCCACATCTAAAGGCTGACCATCAATCATACCCAACAACTGAAGAATAAAACCCCGAATATCTGATGAAGGAGTTGGGGCAGATGCTGGTATAGAAGCTGGTGCTGGCACTGGTGGTACCTGGGCTGTCCCCTGGTCCACAGGCTGCTGCTCTGTGACTATCTCAGGCTCAAACTCAGCCTCATAAGCTCTAACTAGTGTCGCTGCTCGAGCACGACATCGACCTCTACCTCTACAACCACCCCAACCCCAAGCTGGAGTCGGGTGTGATAGAGTCAAAGGATCGCCCCCGTATAATGTCGAAGACCTCGTACAAGCCATCTACAGAAGAGTGAACCAAAACAAATGAGATTTCCAGGAACTATCTATGATAAGACGCACGATATAAAAGCAAAAAAAGAGTCATGTTTTATAAGATGCCACTGTAGCCTCGCGTAGATTGAGTACAAATGTCTCTACCCCGATCTGTGGGACTCTACTAGACATTGGCTCCTATACTGATGACACCGGTGAACCTAGGCTCTGATTCCATGCTGTCACGACCTGATTTCTCAGGTCATGATGGCACCTATAACCCTTCTATAGGCGAACCAATCCGCATAGCCCAGAATGGTTAGTAATGGGCTATTATCTAACTAAGCAAGTGGAAGACCAAGATATAAGTGGAAGCAAGAGATAAAGTAAAGAGATGGACAACAGGAATATATATATAAATAGAAAACTAAGCCATCCCACGATCTAGTATCACAGTGTAAGAGCCAATACTACATAAACAGAGTACAAGGGTCCAAAAGAATATATACAACTGTCTCTGAATAACAAACGAGTACATAATACAAAAGAGGAGATAAAAGCTAAGCTCCGATCGCCAGGAACTCACCTCAGTCTCGAATGATCCAAAAGCACTCTGCACAAGTCTCCATAAGTCAATGTTAATGGACCACACTAGGATATGCACCAAGAAGATGTAGAGTTTAGTATGAGCACCAATTGCAAAGCAACGGGTATCCAGTAGGCATCATAGGCCGACTGAGCACATATAAGATATAAAAACAATAAATAGCAGAATGCAAAGAAGGTAATCACATAAGCAAACAGATAAGTACACGGAAGCTAGCACAAATAGAATACAAAGAGAAAACAATTATACTCAGTTAGCTACTAGAAATATATATCGTAGAACATAGGTGAAGGAAAGAAGAACACACCTGAATCCTTGCAATAAAAATATATAATAAAGAGAGGTTAGGAAGAAAGACGCTATACCGGTAACCTCAAGTAAAAAAGAAAGGAATGAAAGCAAATAACATAATCATGCTTGAAACACTACTACTAATCAATTTATGCTAATAACTCTAATCTCAAATATGAATAATCGAATAAGAATCCAAATGTAACCATAACAAGAACCAGTACTATGATGGGATAAAAATAATAAATCTACCTACAGTCCCAATGGGCGCCTATACACCTGAGAATACATAGAAGTAAAAACAAACCCTCTGGCATCCCATACTAGCAAAGCGTACACTCAGCAAACATCAAACAAGGGTGGAATAATACACAAATGAATGATATGATGCAGTAGTGTAAAAACCAAGTGTAATGGTAGTACTGTATGTACCCCCTACGACGCTGATAGGCCCAATAGGTAGGATCCATGGAAGGACCCACCCCTATACCTCAACTGCATCGTATACCCCTCCTCCGAAAAACTCAGCACGTAGCCCTTGGTATGGATTGGCAAGGTCCATAGAGGTCCTCAACCACATACTAAATCTCAGAATCTCAAATATAATCGTCTGGAGTGTATCCAAATCCATACCAGTAATCAAAATCTCGAAATGAGTGCCCGATGTCCATCTATGTCTAAATTAGTGAGTCAAGTCTCAAAAACCCCATTAAAGGATTCCCAGAGTATATCTGAGTCTAAAACAATAGTAAAATAAGTCTGATGGTCGACTTGACCGAGTCTAGTATCATCTTAAATCAGTAGTAAAGCATGTCTAGCACTATGGTTCAACCGAGTCTAGTATAAGTATGAAAAATAGTGATAAATCATCATTTAGTCTCTCTTACCCCAAGAAGATCGATAAAAATTAGTTCAAAACTCTTTTATAACCATCTTTACTGAAAATGGGCCCTCGGGGCCATGTAAGATTTAGAAAATCATTTATAGTAGACCCGCAACCAAAGTAGTAGTAAAACATGCGGAAAATCTCTTTATATGGATGATATAGGTATGCCAAACGCAAACAACATCCCAACGGCTCACAATCAACCTATCAGCCCTACACAGGCTCCAATTGCTTTATAACATAAATAACCAACTCTACAATTGAGATACCAATGTTCGGGACTCACGGGCATTCCCAAATAACCCACCAACTATGGTCCAGACGCATAAACAAGGCCACACAGGGCCACAAGGGTAATACTACCAACCAAAATGAATACTACAATAATACGAGTGAAATAAGATGGACATAAAGGAAGTGGACAAGGTTTGGGGTTCCATGCTAATAAAACCCAACCCAAGGATGCTGATTAGTACAATTATATCCTATATACACAAAGTCTAATATGGAGAAGACCGTAACCTACCTGCCGTCCGATGACAAGTTGCTGGGACAATGTTGTCCAAGCCTAAACTGCTTTGAGAAGTCCCAAAAATCAATCACACTATCAAGAAGGTAATCTATGTGTTAAAACAAGACTAGTGATACCCATATTGCTAAAAAGTATAGCCGGGTGGAAATTTGTGTCACAAGCGGCCTCATGGTCCCCGTAACATAAAGTCATAAATAAAGAACGCCCTTATTAACCCAACACTCCCATGAGTGCATGCTTTGAAAATGAGCAGAATTAAACTGACAAGAGAGGCACAAAACAGCAACCACGACCAAGAATCAAAGAAAGAAATAAGGAGAGAATCAAAGAAGAATTTAATGGAATTAACAAGGAAACTTACTGAACTAGAGACAAGAAAATGATCACGGACCGAGAATTAACACCTAGCACCCAGGAATGAAGCCACACAGAGAATTGGGGAGCTTGATCTTAATAACAATATAGAAATACGGTTAAAGAGTGAATAAAATGAAGAAGGGACTATATATACTGCTAGGGGTCCTTCTTCACGATCGCAAAGGGACCCCACACGGTCACGAGGACCACGCTGGCTAGACCATCACGATCGTAAGGACTAGCCACGTGGTCGCAAAGAATAAGGAGGGAGGGACAACATCACGGTCGCAAGAAGGAACCTCGCGATCGCGTAGAGTATACGGGGACGAGTCCATAGGTCCTTCATCGCGATTGCGTGGAGGGACCTTCGCGGTCACGATGATCGAGGAGGAAGACCACCACAATCATAATGGCTTCCCTCGCTGTAGCAATGAAGGTCTGAGGCCTGCACCTACAACAACAACTAGCAGAAACTTAAGGCCAAAGAGTCTCCATATTGTCCTACGGGGCTCATCCGGGACCCAACGCGCGTAAACAAACTATGCTACCGCACCAAAAATGGCATTCCAAACTCAATGAAATTGACAAAATTCCTAACAGAGGTTGATTTAATGAAAAGTGGGCTCCACGCCCAAAACCAACTTTTAGGCTAACTTTTCCAAAATGGAACACCAAGGCCTAAAAAGAGTCCGAAAGCCTTGGGACTCGAACCAAAGGTCCTTCTAGCCCATAGTCAATATTCTAGAGCTAACAACGCTGACAAAATTTCTATCCGAGGCCATCTTCTTCGAATGTTGACCAAAGTCAAACTTTCAAGTTCAATGGTCCAAAAAACACAGAAAGCAACACAAAACTAAACCAAAAACTCCCAGAACCCGACCGAGGGTCCAACAAGACCAAAATCCATGCTCCGGAGCTAATGGAACTATCAAAATTTGATTCCAAGCATGTTTACCAAAAATATTGACCGTAGTCAATGATATCCTAAATTTATGCTTTAAAATAGAGAAACAACCAGAAAGACAAAATGAACGGCGAGGGCACTGAACCACAAGTCCCAGCAAGTCATAAATGACTTGGGGCCGCTGTAGACAAGCTCTATCAGTTCAAAGAAAGCGTAAATGTAGGAATGACCGAAAGGGTTATTACATCGAGCTAGCCAACTATATTTCACGAGGTTCAATTCTTCAGCATTACATGATCAAAAGAAAAACCACTATGTTTGATCCAACTGCATCTAACTCAATTAATACAGAAAAAATCACAATTTCTAATGACCCTCCTAAAATTTTCAAAAATAAAACTACTATTTAACATGATGAGCATATGGCCCGCATGAATTAATGGATCAAAGATTTGCATGGAAAATTGAAGTGGGTTAAGGACTTGACACATTTATCCATTACACTCCAAAGTCCACCTCATGAACCCATAAATGCTTTACCAAATCCATTACGTTTTTCATCACTTGATTCACCAGTTCATGAACACTCCCCTCCACAACATCCTCCAATTACCAATAATAACTTACCTCCAACTACCCCCGTAAACCCACCAAATCCATCACCCATCTTTACTCCTCCACAAAGTCAATCACCCACTTACACTACCTATGCTACTCCTCCTAATTCATCACCCATCAACCCACCAAATTAAGCTCCAGTTCACATACCTTATGCTTTTCCACCCGCTAACACATCTCCACTACCTACAACTAGTTCTATAAACACACCAAATCTATCACCATTCAATACCCCTTATAATCCTCCACCACCTTCAATCCAAAATACTCCTATCGTCCCAAATTATCTAGCCCAAAATATACAAGTGGCACATGTTGCCACTCCATACGTGCGACATGTTCCTTCAATATATGCAGTGAAAACTCAAACCTTTACCAATGCAATATTAATCAAGTTTTAACTTGAGGTTGTGTCATCAAGAGAGATTTACGATCTTAAAAAAGCAATGAGAAGCCCCCAAATAACTAAATAAAGCAAGAGCCTTGAGTATTAGAGTTTATGCATGCAACCTGACATTGACTTATCCGTAGGGTATAAACTACCAAAGTTTGATATATTCAATAAAGTCGGTGACCCCTATACATATTAAGGGCATACTGTGACATGTTTGTAAGAGTGGGAAGAAATGAAAGTATTAGGATGAAGTTATTCATAAGAAGTTTATCTGGTGAAGCTCTTGCTTGGTACAAACAACATGATCTCCATAAATGGCGTGGGTGGAGTATTATGACACAAGACTTTATGGATCAGTTCAGGTTCAATACTAAAATCACACCTGATAGGTTCTACCTGGCTAAGTTAAAGAAAAAGTCAACTGAGATATTTCATAAGTATATTTTATGTTGAAGGGCAGAAGTAGCTAAAGTCCAACCACTGATGAGTGAAAGTTAAATGACTGCTACCTTTATTGAATCCCAAGATAACAACCTATACTATGAGAAGATGATAACCATGATGGGACAAAAGTTCATGGAAGTCTTCCTAATGGGAAAATCTTATAAGAATGGATCAAATCAGGGAGAATCCAAGATTTTATAGCTTTGCAAGCTGCAAACAAAGCTTTTCAATATGATTCTTTCAATGTGAACAAAAAAAGGGTGTATCTATTGTCATGATTGACCACAGACGCAAGCCAATCCAAGTTCTTCCATATCTAAATTAACCACATTGACCCATTTATTCTTACAAATATGGTGAAACCTCCCAGACACTCTACCATCCTCTATCAACTCCTTACAATGTCTACAACACCCTAGAAAATTACAACCAACCTCAAGCCCCTACGCACCAAAATCCATATCCATACTGACCCGTCCAAGTTCCAACTTCCCAAAATCTCACATATGCTACACCAAGAGCCCGTCTAAGCCATGAAATAAAAAACACTCACAACTATACAAAAAAAGCCGAACCATCGGCTCAGTTATTTGAGAGGTTGAAAATAACAGGTATGATACAACCAATTGAAAGAAAAATTTCTGATCCTATTCCAAGATAGTTTGATGGTTTGAAGAATTCTGAATATCATTTTGGAGTTGTTGGACATGACACTAAGAATTGCTATGGTCTCAAAAATAAGATTAATGCCTTCATCAAGGAAAGAACAGTCCAACTTGATGGACCTCAACCGAATGTGAACAACCCTCTACCTAACCACGAGACTACTGATATGAACATCATAACTATCGATGAAGATCTAGATTTAGAAGGAACAATTGTACCAATTAAAATGGACACAACATCGATTTTAGATACTCCTATGATGATAGTACAAGAACAAACATCGATAGAGGTTACTGCTACAACTACTCTCATGCCTTTCTACAACACAAATACATCGACTATCTAGGATGCTGCACCAGAGGAGACTTTGAATATTAGACTTGTACTCCATCCTTTATTTTATGAGAGTCTTGTTAGATTGAATAAGTAGTAACACTTTTGAAATAACATGATTGCAAAATTGAGGCCTAAATAGTGCCTAATACTTTATGTTTTTTTGCCTTATCTTTTGAAATCTTAATTGCAAAATCTATGAATATATTTCCTATTTTCTTAACTGTTTATTACTTATTATATTATATTTTTAATATATAAATTATCAAATCTTCCAATTCTATAATTGTGACATATAATGAGAGAAATGAACAAAATCATATGCCAATAAGATTTGAAAGGATGTGAAGATGACTAAGAGTTCGAACAACCAACCAACGAGCATGACAATATTTGAGAACGACTTTAAATAAGTTTTATTTGAATGTAACTTTCACTTTTCATGTAAATTATGAACTACGTTCTAACCTGATTCCTTGGTGCAATATAGAGGCAACCCACATAGGGTTTAATTTTTCTATAATAAAAATTTAAAAATCTCTTATTTATAATGGAAGAACATCACCTGACCTGATTCCCTCAATGGGATACGTAGGCCACTCACATATAATAGTCACATTTGGGTAGAAACTCAAAATCCTTTTACTATTTATTTAATTAAATTATATATAGCCTAATTTCCTTGGGGGAATATGTATGCAATCCACATCGGATTAGGTCCCTCTATTAAAAAATTTCAAATTATATTTATGTAACTTGAACTACGTTGTGATATGATTCTCTTGGCGAGATATGTAGGCAACCTATATAAGATTTGGTCTCACCATAATATACGTTCAAAGTCAAAACTGAGGTAGATTTTTAAAAGACTTGGACAAGGATGATTGGGTTGTGCCAAGCTACATTTGATTCAGGCTACCAGATAAGAAGTAAACAAACAAAGGACATTTCATTTTATTCTGAAGTGTCACAATCTTAAGGGCTGACAAATTTTTTTACAACCTATATACATATCTATCCTTCAAATGCTTATATTTTTTTAAAAACTTTCACTACTTATTCATTTCCTGAGTCTCAAACAGAGATCACAAGGTCTGATCGAACAAGATGAATGAAGGTCCAACAAAGTCAAGCTTTAGGTCAACATGAATCAACACCCCCCACAAACTAAGAATTTTTTTTTAAGTGCAGAAATGTCAAAGATACAATATGATAATACTGGATCAATGTCAAGAATTGCGCATCAAGGCTAAATGTCGAAGATTAGAGATGACATTCAGCTAGTCACAATCATCATCACCATTAGTTGAGTGGCTTCACTTATTTTATTCTCTATTTTACTAATTACCTTTATAATTCACTTTAACCACTTTACCTTAAATTTTATAGGAATTCACATCAGGTCTTTGAAGACAATCAGAGACACATTTGTCCACACGACTCCTTCATCATAAGCCACTCAACTTTATTTTTAACTTATGATTTACTTTATCATGACTTAATGACTTTATTTAACAACGTTATCAAAAAGTTTTGAAGGATTTTTATAATAATCAATATCAATCCCCGAAGATAATTGGAGACGTCATTCATCACTGAGTCCTTGAAGATAACTAGATACATCATTTGGCTATATAGCCATTCATCATAAGCCACACAACTTTATTTCTCGCTTATCATCTACTTTATCCTTACTTTATATAACGACCCAATTTCTTGGTCATAATGACACCTACAACCCCCTGTAGGTGAATCAATCTCCATAGTCCAGAATGATTAGTAATGGGCTACTATCTAACAATCATGCAGAGAAATAGTATATAAACGCAGAAGCAAGAGATAAACATAAAAAAATAGAGTAATTGGAATATATAAATGGAAGCTAAACCATCCGATGAACTGGTATCACAGTATAAGAGCCGCTACTATATAACTAGAGTATAATAAGGTACAAAAGAGAATATACATCTATCTCTGCATAACAAAGAGAGTACATAATGCAAAATAGGAGATAATGCTAAGCTCCAGCCGCCAGGAGCTCACCCTCGGTCTCAGATGATCAAAAAATTCCCCGCACGAGTCTCCACGAGTCAATGGTGATGGCCTATACTAGGATATGCACAAGAAAGATACAGAGTATAGTATGAGCACCAATTGCAAAGCAACAGGTACCCAGTGGGCATCATAGGCCGACTGAGTGCATATAAGATATAAAAGTAATAAATAACAGAAATGAAACAAGTAGTCACCGAAACAAATGGATAAGTACATGAAAGCTAGCACAAAAGGAATAAAAGGAGAAAATACTCATACTTGGCTAGCTATAAGAGATATACATCACAGAATACTGGTGAAGGGAAGAAAGAATGCACCTAGGGTCCTTGCAATAACAATATATAAAGAGAGTTTTAAGAAATATGTAGTATACTGGTAACCTCAAGTAAAAGGGTAGGAAGCGAAGCAAATAACATACTCATGCTTGATACCCAAGTCTACAAACTAAATCATGCGAATAGTACACTCTCAGGGTAGGAATAACCAGATGATAACCAAATGTGACCATAAAGTTAACCAACAATATATATAACACCATTCCCGATTGCAAATATTGAATAAGAACCTGAATGAAATCATAAAAAGAACCAGTCTATGATAGGATAATAATAAGTCTAACTACAGTCCCAACGGGCGTCCATACACCCGAGGATCCCATACAAGTGAAGACAAACCCTCCGGCATCCCATACTACCAGAGCATACACTCAACAAATAGCAAACAAGGGTGAAATCATACACAAATAAATGATATGATACAAAAGTGAAAACCGGGTGGAATATTAGCTCTGTATTACCTCCTCCGGTGCTTATAGGCCCAGATGGTAGGATCCATGGAAGGAATCTGCCCGTATACCTCAAATCTGCCGTATACCTTTCCTCTGGCACACTCAACACGTAGCCCCTGGTCTGGATCGACAAGGTCCATGGAGGTCCTTGACCACATATTAAATCTCTTAATCTCAATATAATCGTCTGGAGTGTATCCGGATCCTAACTAGTAATCGAAGTCTCAAAATGCATGCCTAGAGTCTATCCGAGTCTAAATCCGTGAATCAAATCTCAAAATCCCCTAGTAAGGGTGCTAAGATATAACCGAGTCTAAAATAGTAGTAAAATAAGCCTGATGCTCAGCTCGACTGAGTCTAGTAATAGTATGATAATCGGTGATAAAATTATCCTTAAGTCTTTTACCCTAAGAAGATCCACAAAAAAAATCAGTTCCAAACCTTTTATAACCATTTTTAGCAAAAATGGGCCCTTGGGGCTATGCAAGGTTTAGAAAACCATTTATAGTGGTCCTGCAACCAAAACAATAGTAAGATATGCAAAAAACCTCTTTATATGTATGATAATGGCATGCTCAAACACAATTAATAGCCCAACGGCTTACAATCAACCTATCGGCCCAGCACAGGCTCCAATCGCTCTACAACACAGATAACTAGCTCTTACAATCAACTATCGATGTCCGAGACTCACAAACATTCCCAAATAACCCACCATCTATGGTCCAGAGTCAAATATAAGGCCACACAGGACCACAAGGGTGATACTACCAACTACAACAAATACTACAATAAAAGGAGTGTAAATAAGACGGATATGAAGAAGCGGACTGGGGTGCCAAGCTAATAAACCTAACTCAAGGATGCTAATTAGTATAATTATAGCCTATATACACAAAGTCTAGCATGGAAAAGACCGTAACCTACCTGTCGTCCTACAACAAGCTACTAGAATGATGATATCCAAGCCCGAACTGCTTCGAGAAGCTCCGAATAGTAGTCAAACTATCATAAACATAATGTATGCATTAAAACAAAGCTAAGGATACCTATATTTCTAAAAGTACAGCCGGGTCAAAATTTGGGTCACAAGCGGGCCTGTGGGCCTCACAACCTAAACCCAGAAATGAAAGAGCGCATGATGATCACAACAATCCCATGAGTGCATGCTCAGATAATTAATAGAATTGGACCAGAAAATAGGGCTAAAATAGCCCACCAATTAAGAGAAATCAAAGGGATTTTACTGGAAATTAACTAGGAAACTTACCAGATTAATGTCGGGAAAACAACCACGAATCAATGATAAACCTCCTCCAAGAATTTGGATGAGCAGAAGTGAAGAATTTAGCTTTGGGAGATGGTTTTAATGGTGGAAACAAAGTTGGGTTTTTAAAATAATGAAAATGAAGGAGATGGCCTAAAAATAGGCTGCTAGGCGCACACGGTCGGGTGCTGCATACGTGGCCCATGCGCACGCGTAGGCTAGGCCAGGCGCTGCCCAGCGTGCACGCACGTCGGCCACTGCGCGCGTGGCCATGCGCACGCGGCCCAGGCGACACAAGCGAAGGTCAAGAAGAAAAGGGGAGGTTGAAACTGCTGTGCGCATAAAGCCATGACCATGCGTGGGCGTAGGCCTGCTGGTGCCATGACAGCAACCAGTTGCCAATAAATATGCCAACATAAGAATTTTCTATGAAGGACCTTTGGGAACACATACAGGGTCCCGTGAACACAAACAAGCTGTGCTATATGACTAAAAATGGTATTCCAGACTCAACAAAATTGATGAAAATCCCGAAGGAGGTCGATATAACAAAAAGTGGGGTCCACGCCCAAAAACCAACTTTATGTCAACTTTTCAAAAATTGAACACCACGGCCTAGAACAAGTCTGGATGCCTAGGGACCTGAACCAAAGGTCCCTCTAGCCCAAAGTCAACATTCTAGAGCAATAACACTGTTAGAATTTCCATCCGAGGCTGTCTTCTCCGAATGTTGACCAAAGTCAAATTTCTAAGTTCAACCGGATAGAAAACACAAAACGCAAGAAAAAACTAAACTAAAAGCTCCCATAACCCGACCAAGGGTCTATGTAGACCAAAAACCACGCTCCGGAGCTAACATAACTGTCAAAATTCAATTCTGAGTGAGTTTACCAAGAATGTTGACCAAAGTCAACAATATCCTAAGTTTAAGCTCTAAAACAGGGAAATGGTCATAATGACCAAATGAACGGCCAGGGCACCGAACCATCGGTCCCAGCAAGTCATAAATGAATCGGGGCTGCTATGGGCAGGCTCTAGTAGTACAAAGAAAGCATTAATGCGGGAATGACCGAAAGGATCATTACATTATCCACTACTAAAAAGGTCTTTCGTCCTCAGAAGTCAAGAACAAGGAAGTACCTGAAGGCTTAAACAACTGCAGATACTGAGCCCACATTCTCTCAGTCTCCCAGATTGCCTCCTAAACTAGATGGTGCCTCGACTGAACCTTAACTACCAGAATCTCTCTAGACCTCAACCTTCTGACATCTCTGGCTGGAATAGCAATCGACTCCTCAACAAAAGCCAAACTCTCATCCAACTGTACCCAATCCACTGCAACACGTGAGACTCATCTAGAATATACCGCCACAACATTAATACATGGAGAATTGGGTGCATAGCTGAAAACATCGGAGGCAAAGCTAACATATAAGAAACACTACCAACCTTCATGGGCGATACACAGAGGAATACCAAGTCAATAACACTGAACTCTAAGACACGAAGTCTATGATATGTCTAGCTCTTCTGCCTACTCTAGCTGCCCAAAGTCTGTCTTGAATCACTCGAACTCTGTATAAGGAATCACGAAGAAAGAATGTACACTGCGGACTAGAGTCTAAACCATCAAACCAACCCACTAGCAATATGCAATGCCTACCATATAATGCCTTAAATAGTGCCACACCAATGCTCGAATGATAACTGTTATTATAAGCAAACTCTGCCAAAGGCACGAACTGATCCCAAGAACCTCAAAAGTCAAGAATACAGGCCCGTAGTATATCCTCTAGGTCCTGAATAGTTCTCTCGGACTGGCCATCTATCTGAGGGTGGAATGCGGTACTAAGTTAAACCTCTGTACCCAAGTCTCGCTGAATCGCCCTCTAGAACTGAGATGTGAACTGAGTGCTGCGGTCTAAAATGATAGAAGTTATGCAAATAAACAATCTCACAAAGGTAAATTTAAGCCAACCTCTCTGCACTGTAAGTAGAATGGACAGGTAGGAAGTGCACTGACTTAGTCAGCCTATCAATAATCACCCAAATGGAGTCGAACCCTCGAGAAGTGCGTGACAACCAAACAATGAAGTCTATAGTAATCCCTTCCCACTTCTACTCAGGAATGGAAAGTCGCTACATCAATCCACTGGGTCTCATATGCTTGAACTTAACCTGCTGACAGTTCAATACAAACTCCGCTATGTCCCACTTCATACCACTCCACCCGTAAAGCTGCCTAAAATCTCTGTATACCTTGGCTGCGCCAGGATGGATGGAATATCTAGAACAATGTGCCTCCCAGAGAATCAACTAAATCAAATCACTAACTCTTGGAATACAAAGATGACTATAGAACCTTAGAACACTATCTGAATCTAGAGTAGCCCGGCTCGCCTCACCCCAAACCACCTGATCACGAAGGTCACACAACCGCTGATCCTCATACTGATGACTCTGAATTTTCTCAACCAAAGTAGAATGAACATCAACCCTAGAAAGAACTCTGCTGGAATTAGATAGGTCAAGTCTAACCAAATGGTTAGCCAAGGAATGGATGTCCAAGGTCAACAACCACTCCATAACTGAAAGTGAGGCTAGGCTGCCCATACTCACTGTATTTTGACTCAAGGCATTCGCTACCATGTTTTCCTTGCCCGGATGATACAGAATAGTGAAGTCATAGTCCTTCAGTAACTCGATCCATCTCCTCTGTCTAGACTTCAGCTCTCGCTGACTCGTGATATACTAAAGACTATGATGATCGGTGGAGATCTCACAATGAACCCCATATAAGTAATGCCTCCAAATCTTGAGTGCAAAGACTATCGCTGCTAACTCCAAGTCATGAGTGGGGTAGTTGAACTCGTTGACCTTCAGCTGTCTCAACGCATAAGCTATCACTCGACCCTACTGCATCAATACACAACCAAGACCAACACCTGAAGCATCTCAATACACTGAGAAGCTCTGAACCTCAACTGGCAAAGTCAACAGTAGAGCGTAAGTCAATAAGGCCTTAAGCCTCTGAAAGCTGTCCTTGCACTAATTCAACCACTGAAATGGGACATCCTTCCTATTCAGCCTAGTCAAAGGTGCTGCTATGGAAGAAAACCTCTCGACAAACCTCCTGTAGTATCCTGCTAACCCAATAAAGCTACAAACCTCGGTAGGAGTGGTAGGTCTCACCCAATCACAAACTGCTGATATCTTCCCCGGGTCTACTCTAATCCCATACTTAGACACCACGTGTCCTAGGAATGCTACTGACTCAAGCCAAAACTTGCACTTTGAGAACTTGGCATAAAGCCGATGATCTCTGAAAGTCTGAAGTACAATCCTTAAGTGCTGCTCATGATCATCTATACTTCGTGAGTATATCAGTATGTCATCTATGAAACTATTATGAACGAGTCCAAATATAGGCTTAGCGAATTTTGCATAAAGTCTATGAAAGTTGCGGGGACATTAGTCAACCCAAAAGACATCACCAAGAACTCATGGTGGCCATAACGTGTAATAAATGCTGTCTTAGGGATATCCTCTGCCCTAATCCTCAACTAGTGGTAACCTGACCTCAAATCTATCTTTAAAAATACGGCTGAACCCTGAAGCAGATCAAACAAGTTATCTATGCGTGGTACCGGATACATATTCTTCACAGTCACCTTATTCAACTGCCTTTTTAATCAATACATATCCATATCGACCCATATTTTTTCTTCACAAATAGAACTGGATCACCCCAAGGTGACCACTCGGCCTAATGAAACCCATAGCTAACAAGTCCTGGAGCTGCTCTTTAAGCTCTCTTAATTTAGCTGGAGCCATACGGTAAGGAGAAATGGAAATAGGCCTGGTGCCCAGCTCTAAGTTAATAGCAAAGTCAATATCTCTCTCAGGTGAAAGGCCTGCCAGGTCGATCAAAAATACATCTAGGAAATCTCTAACCACAAGAACTAACTCAGGGGAAGAAGTATCGGTGCTAGTATCTCGGACATATGCTAGATAAGCTAAAAAGCCACGAGAAATCAACTTTCTAGCTAAAAGACAAGAAATAATCCCAGATGGTGCATGACTAAGATAACCCTATCACATAACCGGGGACACACTGGGCACGACTATGGTAACAATCTTAGCATAGCAATGCAAAACCACACAGTGAGGGCATAACCAGTCCATTCCCAAAATCACATCAAAATCTAACATTTCTAGGATTATCAAGTCACCCCAAGTCTATAAATAACCAAAAGCAATCATGCATGATCTCACAATCTGATCCACTACTAAAGAATCACCTACTGGGGTCAAAACAGATACATGCATAGATAACAGCTCACTAGCCAATCCCAAACAAGGCAAATAGTAGGCAGAAACATATGAGCAAGTAGATCTACGATCAAATAAAGCCAAAGCTGACTGGTGGCATACAAAAATCATACCTGTGATCACAACATCCGAGGCCTCTTCCTTCGATCTCCCAGGGACCGCATAAAACTGACGCCGACCTTCACTGGAATAACCGCCATCCCTAACATCTGTCCTACCATACTGGGCACCTCCTCGACCCTGGACACCACCACCTTTAGTTGGTGGCTGCACTGCTCTGATAGGCTGAGCCGGCTGAGCAACTGGCTGAACTGTACCTCGCTGGGGGCAATCTCTAGCAAAGTGGCCGATGACCCTACACTCATAACAAGGCCCTGATCGCCCACCCTACTGGGATGAACTAGCTGTACCAGTGTGTCCACTATGGCCTGAAGCCCCAGAAGCTGTACCCCTCAAAGTATGACCATGGTAACCCTTCTAGCTACTCTGACCTTGCTCAAATTGAGACCCACTGAAAGCCTGAAGCAAAGACTGAACTGGCTGACTAGTCTGACCCTGATGCTATTGTGGTTGATACCCTGGACCCTACTAGCAGGTACCTCTACCACCATAACAAGAACCACTGTAGCTGCCCTGATGTGGAGGCCTCTTATCTCTGGCCCACAGATCATAATGGTGCAAATCCTCTATGGTACGAGCTTGATCATCTATAGCCTGGAAGGATCCACCGCTAGCAACTAACACCTCAACTGTCTGTCTGAATTCTAATCTCAACCCCAAACAAATCGATGAACTCTGTCGAGCTCGGTAGGGAGAATCATGACCCCAAATAGAGCAAAATGGTGAAAGCGAGTCTCGTACTCAGATATGGTAATAGATCTCTCCACAAGTCTAGTGAACTGCTCTCTACGATGCTCTCTGTCGCTCTTTAGCAAGAACTTGGCCATATAGGCCTCATAAAACTCTGTCCTAGACAATGGAGGAGATAAAGATGGCCTGCAAGCTACCTGGGCCCTCCACAATAACTTAGCTTGGACCTCCAGCTGATAAGTAGTATACCCAACTTTGTGAGTCTCCAACAACCCCGAATAATGTAGCATCTCCTCACAAGTATTGATAAAATCATGCAAATCCTGACCAAGATCACCAGCGAACCTCGGCGGTGCCAATCTCAGAAATCTACCCAAAGCTTTCTGCTCCATCTCTGTCATCACTGGGCGAGGAGTAAGAGGCTGTGTAATAGATGGTACCGAAAGAACCTCAGCATGGGTAGCCACAGTAAAAGGCTGCACTTCTGAACTCTGAACACCCAGGGCTGCCAATTGAGCGGATGTCTATGTCGCATCTAAAGGCTAGACCTCAATCATACCCAACAACTAAAGAAGTAAACCCCGAGTATTTGACGAAGGAGTTGAGGCTGAAGTAGGCACAGAAGATGGTGCTGGCACTGGTGGTACCTGGGTTGTCCCCTGCTCCATAGTCTACTGCTATGGGATAATCTCGAGCACATACTCAGGCTCGGGATCTCTAACTGGTGCCGCTACTCAGGGAAGTCCTCGACCCCTACTTCTATGACAACCCCAACCCCTAGCTAGAGTCGGGTGTGCTGGAGTCGAAGGCTCGCCCCTGCCTGATGTTGATGATCTCGTACGAACCATCTGCAGGAGAATGAACTATAATAAGTGAGATTTCAGGAAACCATCAAGGATAAGATGCATAATATAGAAACAAGAAGAGAGTCTTACTTCCTAAGATGCCCCTGTATCCTCCCGAAGATTGGGTATGGACGTCTCGACCCTGATCCGCAGGACTCTACTAGACATTGGCTCCTATACCTATGACACAGGTGAACATAGGCTCTGCTACTATGCTATCACGACCTAATTTCTCAATCATGATGACACTTACAACCCCCTGTAGGCGAACGAATCCCCGTAGACTGGAACAATTAGTAATGGGAGACTATCTAACAATCATAAAGAGGAATAGCATATAAATGCGAAAGTAAGAGATAAAAGTAAAGAAATAGAGCAACTGCAATATATACAACCGGAAGCTAAACCATCCCATGAACTGGTATCATAGTATAAGAGCCGCTACAACATAACCAGAGTGCAATAAGGTACAAAAGAGAATATACATCTGTCTCTAAATAACAAAAAGAGTACGTAATGCAAAAGAGGAGATAAAGCTAAGCTCCAGCCGCCAGGAGCTCACCCTTGGTCTCGGATAATCCAAAAATCCCCGCATGAGTCTCCATGAGTCAACGATAATGGTCCACACTAGGATCTGCACCAGGAAGATGCAAAGTATAGTATGAGCACCAATTGCAAAGCAACGGGTACTGATATGCTGGGATTTTATGACACTTTCGACGCTTAAAATGAAGGATTTTTGGTAGTTCTTAAGTATATTTTGATTTGATGTTGTTTGTTACATGTACAGGGAAAAGGATTGAAAAGATGAAAATGCCAAAGTGTTGCAGATTTCTGGGCAAAAAGTCATGCCCCACGGGCGTCGCTCCCAAGACAGCCCGTGGGAGAAAATGTATGAACAAGGCAGCAGGAGAAGCTAAGGCATTGAAGCCTGATGGGCTGCCATGACGCCCATGGATAACACGATGGGACATCATAGAGCCCATTAATATGGGCTAGAGAAAATGTGAAGCATCCAAGTAAGGGCGACAGGCATCCACGACGGGCATGGCAACTACGACGCCCTATCACAGATGCCCGTGCAAACAAGGCAGCAAAGATAGGGAGAAATCAAGTACAGCCGATGGGCAACCATGATGAGCGTCGCACCCACAATGTCCCATCACAACCGCTCGTGGTATCAAGGCAGGAGGCTTGGAACCAAGACATGAAGAGGCCCGATGGGCACCCACGATGCTCGTCGCATCCATGACGGCCCATGGCACATACCGCCAGCAGTGCCGCGTCCAGCTTTTCTAGAATAGTTAGGATTTGGTATTTTTATCTATAAATACTTCCTATTAGGTTTTATTTTTGGTTTTTACTCATTATTCTCGTACAACTACTATATTGTTACATTTGTTTTGACATTACAACATAAGTTCTTGAGAATAAAGATTGTCCTTGATTAATTAAAGTTTTCTTGAGATTCTTCTCACAGATTTGAGATTTCCTTACTTCTTCTTATAAGTATCAATGTATGATTATTCCAACAATCATTGATTGTTTACTTATGACCATGGGTAGCTAAATCCACAACTAGGGTTGTGGGAACCATGAAGGATTAACGAAGTAGGCAAAGTACTTGGTAACTCTAGGGCAATGTTTATGCCACAGTCTTGGTGTTATAGTTCAACACAACATGATAAGGAGATAGCCAGGTCATACCCAAGATAATATCAAAATCAGCCATATCCAGGATTACCAAGTCTACCCAGGTAGGTAACCCCACAAAAATAACAGAACAATCACGATATACATGAGTCACAACCACCGACTCTCCCACTGGGGTAGAAACATAGATAGGGGAATCAAGGATATCACAGGTCAAACCCAGCCCCCAAGCAAAACTCACAGACACATAAGAATATGTAGAACCTGGGTCAAATAATACCGAAGCCATTTTATCACAGACAAGAATAGTACTTGTGATCACCGCATCTGAAGCTTCCGCCTCAGTCCCTCTTGGAAAAGCATAGCAATGTGCCCGATCATCAATCCAGGCAACTTCCCTGGCTGGCTGCACCGCACCCCTGCTTGCGCCACTATTCCCTCTTTCTCCCTGGCCTCCCTAAAAATTTCCTCTCCCACCCTGTGGGCGACCCCTAGCATTACCGCCTCTGTATGCTGGAACCGCTACTCTAGTCTGCTGTTGACCCTAATTACCTGTCTATCTATGTGGACACTCCCTCTTAAAGTGGCCTAACTCACCATAATGGAAGCAGCCACGGTCAAGAGTAAGTTTGCTAGCTGATGTATAGGATGCTCCCTGGACTCTAGGAGCTGAAGACTGATCTCTCTGGCGACCACCTGTTGTAGATGGCAGAGCTGACTGAATAGGATGGGCCAAATACGTCTGATGATGCTGGCCCCGGGAGTATGAACCACAATAGTTTCCCTCATTCTGGGGCATCTTGGCTAAAGCCTTAGCCTTCCCCGCTTCCCTAACTCCCTCAATCTTCTTCACATAATCCACCACATCATTAAAACCCTTTCCTAAAGAAGTCATATGCACTGATAGTACCTGCAGATCACTATTAAGACCCTTGACAAAAACCCTGACCCATTTGTTCTCGGAACCCAACATCTGTTTAGAAAAATGAGACAATGCATAGAACTTAGCCTCATAAGCTGAGACCGATATGCTGCCCTACTCCAAGTGCAGAAACTCATCCTTCTTCCGGTCCCTCAAAGTACGGGGAACGTACTTCTCTAGAAATAATTCATAGAACTGCTCCTCAGTCAGTGGAGGTAGGATAGAAGACCGACACTCAATATAAGACCTCCACAACTGCTTGGCATCACCCTGCAGCTGAAAAGTGACCAACTCCACCCTATGCTGACGTACAATACCCAACTTGTGCAACCTCTCATGGCAATCCAGGATGAACTCATAGGTATCCTCCTTGTCTGTACCCTGAAACATCGGAGGTTTCAGCTTAAGGAACTTAGTCAGCATCTCATGCTCATTACTTGTCATCACTGGGCCTAAAATTGGCCTGAGGAGATCATTTGTGCCCGAAGCTGCATCCATCCTTGGTGTAGTAGTAACGGTTGGCTGAGTATCCAAGGCCTAATTTGCATAAGCTGCGGGTATGGCTTCAGCACTAACCAACCCACTCAGAATATCCCACGCCTGCCTAAAAGCTTCTGGTGTCATAGTAGGAAGGCCCGCACCACCAACCGGTGCCTCCTCCTCCTGAGCCCCTCCATTCTCTACAACCACTTATTCTACATACTCAGCCACATGATCCTGAGGTGGGGGAGGGGTTACCTCACGTGCAGTAGCAGCTCGAGCTCCACCCCTGGCGGGTGCATCTCCAGATCGTCCCCAGCCCCTTCCCCTACCTCTGCCGCGATTTGCCGGGCCTGCCACTGGGACCGCTGGCCTTACTTCTTGTAGTAACCATCTGCGGACAGAAGAGTGAACGAGGTTAGATACCAATTTGTATCACTAGATACCAATTGGAATCGAGTTATAGCACGAAGGAAAGGAGGAGATAGTTTTTTTTCCTAAAGCCCCATAGCCTCTCAAAGAAAAGTATGGATGTCTCCGCACCATTCTTCAAGACTCTACTAGACCTATTTGGTACAACGAGATCAACAAACCTAGGCTCTGATACCATCTTTGTCATGACCCAACCCGTTGTGAGTGGCACCCACCCAACCTTTGGATGAGATAACCAATAGAGTTCAACCCTTGCATAGACTAACAGCCTAAAACCAGCAAGCGAAAAGTAAACTAACAATCAAATAATTCAATAACTAAACATAATTATTATCCTGCGGAAAATCCCTCCTAGGAACTGAAAGTCATTGTACCAAACATCAATACCAAATTT
The DNA here is from genome assembly GCA_003996215.1 of Jaltomata sinuosa. NCBI lineage: Eukaryota > Viridiplantae > Streptophyta > Magnoliopsida > Solanales > Solanaceae > Jaltomata > Jaltomata sinuosa. The sequence goes on along the minus strand of QJPP01001766.1, from coordinate 185,663 downwards.
CTAGAATACGGGGATGCAACTCCAAAAGACAAAAATGAAATAGTTTTAAATCTGAAACAAATGGACTGAAATTCTAAGATAACCTAAGGTAGCTCGAAACAAGCAGCTCACCCTTGAAAGTAAGAAATCGCCAATGCTAGATGCGAGGTCGCGTCTCAGTCGCTGGTAGATTTCTTGTACTCACCAAAAGAAAGAAAAGTGCAGTATCAGTACACCACCACTGTGTACTGGTAGGATCATCAGCCAGTTTTCAAATAAACAACATATATTACAGTACAATATATGCAAGTAAAATATATGGAAAACATGCAACAAGTATACTGGCCCTAGACTACAAGTCTCTACCTACCTTGTACCAGCATGAAATCCATCTCTTATAGTTCTATACCACGAACATGAGCCATTAACTATACCTTTCCGTCTAGCCCAGATTCACCCTAGAATCCCCTCTAGACACATACCAAGTAATGATTCAACCCGACCTAAATCAAGACCAACACAACAGTTTAATAAATTCCCGGCCAATCAAGGACCACCAACAATGGCACTTTTAACTAGACAACCCGGTCCACTTACGGAACCAATACCAAGTACCACATTCAGTAAAACAACTTGGTCCACTCACGAAACCAATACCAAGTATCACATTCAGTAAAACAACCTAGTCCACTCCCAAAACCAATATCAAGTATCACATTAAGTAAAACAACCCAATCCACTCACGGAACCAATATCAACCAATGCAATACAATAGTCAATGACACAATGCAAGATGCAATAAAGTAAACCCGTACCAGGCGTGGTACCCGTGCCAACCGAATGTTATACCCGTACCAGGCGTGGTACCTATGCCAACCATTTGTTATACCCGTACCAGGTGTAGTACCCGAGCCAACCAAATGTCAATAAACCACAATCAATATATAAACACACACAACTTGTAAAACCAATAAGTAAAACCGTTCAATCACATACTGTAAACAGGAACCTAGACATTCCACACAATTTCCCTAAGCAATGTAATGCATACAATCATTTAGACATGAGTACATGAATATACACATTCACAGAAAATCATAAGCCATCACCTACCTCAAAACGTTCCAAACTCTATTCCACCCGAGCTTTCCCATGTTCCGGATTCCTCTCTCGTTCTTGGTTTAAAAACAACACACAAGACATATAGTTAACACCCAAGGCCTGTACATTACCCGGATTATACTAAATCCTCAAACCTCAGGCCATCCATGATCATCCCACCCCTTTCCTTGGCTTTTCCACCGTTAATTCTCCTAGTTCTATCATCTTTCACGGATAAAACAGGGAATTAAACAACCTATGATCATAACAATGTACTTTAATCCATACCTAAGAACTCACATGCTTGAAATCCCCTTCCTTCCTAAATTCCACCATCCCTAGGTTATTCTAACCTTCCCCAAATTCCCCCCTAGAAATTCTACCGCATAAGAAATGTAATACAAAGATTGGGGAACGAAAACCTTACCTAAGGGAAGAATTTTGACGGAGAAAGGAAGAAAAACGCCTGGAATCGCCTAGACCTTCTCCCAAAACAAACTTGAGAAAAACTAACTATTTTGGGAGCTGTTTATGCATTAAAAACCCGTCGGCTCGCTATAGTGGTCCCCGCTCCGCTATAGCGGTAGCCCACCGCTATAGCAGTCTTAAATAGGTTGACCGCCCTTTGACCGCTGTTATTGCGGTAATTTCTACCGCTATAGAGGTGGACGCTATCGCGCGTGAATGCGCTCGTCATGGATAGAAAGTCCAAAAATCTGCCGGTTTTGTCCATTTCACAACACACCTGTTTCCCCCGACGTCCTGAAATAACCCTTTCACGTCAAACGCGATTCCGGGAGTTCTACTAACCCAAATGCAATTCCAAAAAGTCCCCCGCACTCCGTTATGTCTTGTATACATGGAAAACTAGCTCAATACAAGACACCCTAACCCATTTTTACCCGGATTTCCCTAGACTATACCTCGCTCCAAAATTAGTCGAGGCTAGCCTAGCCCAGAATTTCAAACTCCCAAACCCGGAGTTTTCTAACTCTAAAACTTGGCACGATAGAACTACCCATAGTGATGGACTCAGTTGTTACAATAGATACCAATTTACCCATCATTCATCCTGGAACGATCAACCCAAAATTATGAAAATAAAAGGAAGAAAGTGTAGTACCTGAATCCTTAAACAATTGAGGGTACTTGTCCCACATGTCCTTCTCGGTTTCCCAAGTGGATTCCTCAACCGGATGATGCTTCCACTGAATCTTCACCATATCAATCACCTTTGTCCTCAACCTCCAGATATCTCGAGCAAGAATTAAAACCAGTTCCTCCTCATAACGAAGATCCTTATCAAAAAGTACTTTATCCCACTTGATGATGTAGTCCCCATACCCATGGTATCGCTTGAGCATGGATACATGGAATATCGGATGGACGCCCGACAAACTAAGTGGCAGTGCTAATTTGTAAGCCACTGGCCCCACAATTTCAAGCACTTCAAATAGACCGATGAACCGAGGGCTAAGCTTGCCTTTCTTACCAAACCGCATAACCCCTTTCATTGGCGATACCTTTAGAAATACTTGTTCACCAACCTAAAAGTCCATGTCCCGGACCTTGTGATCTGTATACTCCTTCTGCCTGCTTTGAGCAGCTAATAACTTGATTTGTATGCCCCTTACCTTTTTATGTGCTTCCTTAACAAAATCTATGCCCCGAGGCTTCACATCACCTTTTTAAAACCACCCAACCGGTGATCTGCAGTTTCTCCCATACAAGGCCTCGAATGGTGCCATATCGATACTGGAGTAGTAGCTATTGTTGTACAAGAATTCGCACAACGGTAAAAACTGGTCCCAATGACCACCGAAGTCCATTACACATGCTCTCAGCATATCCTCCATTACCTGAATCGTCCTCTCCGACTGACCGTCAGTCTGAGGATGGAAGGTTATGCTAAAAGTGAGTTGTGTACCCAACTCTTCATGTAACTTGCCCCAGAACTTAGAAGTAAACTGCGTACCCCTGTCTGAAATGATGGACAGTGGTACCCCATGCAGTCTCATAATCTCCTTCACGTAGATCTTAGCCAATTCCTGCGAATTGTAATCTACCCTGATCAAAATGATATGAGCGAACTTGGTCAGCCTATCAACAATGACCCAAATTGAGTCATACTTCCCCAATGTCTTGGGAAGACCCACCACAAAATCCATGGCTATCCTTTCCCACTTCCATTCTGGAATTGGCATTCTCTGAAATAGTCCTGCAGGTCTCTGATGCTTATACTTTACCTGCTGGCAATTTTGACATTTGGACACAAAATCTACTATGTACCTTTTCATGCTGGGCCACCAGTAATGCTGCCTCAAGTTCTTGTACATTTTGGTCACACCCGGATGAATTGAGTACCGTGAACCATGAGCTTCTGTCAAGATTTTCTAAATTATATAGTCAACCCGAGGAACACAAATCCTCTCCCTGAAATGCAACAATTCACCAGAGTCTAACATGACATCTCTGGACTCCCCGGATATTACCTTGCCTCGCAATTTACCCAGTTTTGGATCCTGAAACTGTTTCGCCTTTATTTCCTCTATGAAGGTGGCCTTGACCTCAATGCTGGCCAACAACCCACCTTGATCTGAAACACCTAAGTGTATGAACTTGGCCTCCAAAGCTTGAATCTCTTTAGCCAATGGTCATTTGGACGCCCCCAAATAAGCCAAGCTACCCATGCTAACCATTTTTTGGCTCAATGCGTCTGGCACCATATTAGCCTTACCCAGATGGTACTGAATTGTCATATAATAATCCTTCAATAACTCCATCCATCTCGTCTGCCTCATATTCAAATCCTTCTGAGTGAAAATGTGCTGCAGACTGCGATGATCTGTGAATACCTCACACTTGACCCCATAAAGATAGTGTCTCCAGATTTTCAATGCAAAAACCACAGCTGCCAACACTAAATCGTGAGTCGGGTAATTCCTCTTATGCACCTTCAACTACCTGGATGCATAGGCTATCACATTCCTGTCCTGCATCAACACATCACCTAAACTAAAATGTGAAGCATCACAGTAAACAACAAAGTCTTTACCTTCAACCGGCAAGGACAAAATAGGGGCTGTGGTCAGAAGTGTCTTGAGCTTTTGGAAGCTCTCCTCTCACTTGTCAGACCACACGAATGGTACCTCCTTCTGTGTCAGTCTTGTCAGCTGAGTAGCAATAGAAGCAAAATTCTTAACAAACCTTCGGTAGTACCTCGCGAGCCCAAAAAAACTCCTCACCTCGGTCACAGAACTAGGCTGAACCCAACTCTTGACTGCCTTATTTTTCTAGGGATCCACCATCACCCCTTTTTCTGACACTACATGCCCCAAGAATGCCATAGAAGTCAACCAAAACTCACACTTAGTGAATTTTGCATAAAGCTTTTGGTGCCTCAATATATCCAACACAATACGAAGATGATTAGCATGCTCCTCCCTACTCTTAGAGTAGATAAAAATATCATCGATGAACACGATAATGAAAGAATCCAAGTAGGACTTAAACACCCCATTCATCAAACTCATGAATGCTTCCGGTGCATTGGCAAACCAAATGACATTACTATAAACTCATAATGCCCATACCGGGTCCGAAAAGCAGTTTTAGAATGTCCTCAGGTCTAACCTTTAACTGATGGTACCCCGATCTCAAGTCAATTTTTGAAAATACCGATGCACCCTGAAGCTGGTCAAACAAATCATCTATACGGGGTAGGGGGTACTTATTCCGGATGGTCACCTTGTTCAACTACCTATAGTCTATGCACATCCACATACTACCATCCTTCTTCTTTACGAATAAAACTGGAGCACCCCAAGGTGAAGCACTGGGACGTATAAATCCCTTATGTAGGATTTCCTGCAGCTGAGTCCTAAGTTCCCTTAACTCTACTGGAGCCATTCTATACGGAGGAATGGAAATGGGATGAGTGCCTGGATCCAAATAAATATAAAAATCTATGTCTATGTTCGGAGGTATGCCAGGCAATTCCGCTGAAACACCTCTAAAAATTCAGAAACCACTGGAACTGACTCAATAGGAGGAGACTCCACACTACCATCCCAGAGATGAGCCAAGAAGGCTAGACACCCCCTCCCCACTAGCTTCCTAGCCTGGTCAAATGATATTATCTTAACTGGCTTAGGCCTGTACACACCTTCCCACTCTAGTCTATCCTTACCCGGAATTTCTAGAGCCACAATCTTGGTGTTACAGTTCAACACAACATGATAAGGAGATAGCCAGGTCATACCCAAGATAATATCAAAATCAGCCAAATCCAGGATTACCAAGTCTACCCAGGTATGTAACCTCACAAAAACAACAAAACAGTCACGATATACACGAGTCACAACCACCGACTCTCCCACTGGGGTAGAAACATAGATAGGGGAATCAATGATATCACAGGTCAAACCCAGCCCCCAAGCAAAACTCATATACACATAAGAATATGTAGAACCTGGGTCAAATAATACCGAAGCCATTTTATCACAGACAAGAATAGTACCTGTGATAACCGCATCTGAGGCTTCTGCCTCAGTCCTTCTTGGAAAAGCATAACAATGTGCCCGATCATCAATCCAGGCAACTTCCCGGGCCGGCTGTACCGCACCCCTGCCTGCACCACCGTTCCCTCTGTCTCCCCAGCCTCCCTAAAAATTTCCTCTCCCACCCTGTGGGCGACCCCTAGCATTACCGCCTCTGCCTGCCAGAACTACTGCTCTAGTCTGCTGCTGACCCTGATTACCTGTCTGTATATGTGGACACTCCCTCTTAAAGTGGGCCAACTCACCATAATGGAAGCAGCCACGGTCAAGAGTAGGTTTGCTAGCTGATGTATAGGATGCTCCCTGGCCTCTAGGAGCTGAATACTAAGCTCTCTGACGACCACCTATTGTAGCTGGCAGAGCTGACTGAATAGGACAGGCCGGATAAGTCTGCTGATGCTGGCCCCGGGAGTATGAACCACTATAGTTTTCCTCATTTTGGGGCTTCTTGGCTAAAGCCTTATCCTGCCTCGCTTGCCTAACTTCCTCAATATTGTTCACATAATCAACCACATCATTAAAACCCTTTCCTGAAGAAGTCATACGCACTGACAGTACCTGCAGATCACTATTCATACCCTTGATCAACAATCGGACCCGTTCCTCTTCGGAACCCAACATCTGTGTAGCAAAATGAGACAATGCATAGAACTTAGCCTCATAAGCTGAGACCGACATGCTACCCTTCTCCAAGTTCAGAAACTCATCCTTCTTCCAGTCCCTCAAAGTACGGGGAACGTACTTCTCTAGAAAAAATGCATGGAACTTCTCCTAAGTCAGTGGAGGTAGGATAGAAGACCGACACTCAACATGAGACCTCCACCACTGCTTGGCATCACCCTGCAGATGAAAAGTGACAAACTCCACCCTATGCTGACGTACAATACCCAACTTGTGCACCCTCTCATGGCAATCCAGGATGAACTCATAGGTATCCTCCTTGTCTGTACCCTGAAACATCGGAGGTCTCAACTTAATGAACTTAGTCAGCATATCATGCTCATTACTTGTCATCACTGGGCTTAACATTGGACTGAGGAGATCATTTGTGCCCGAAGCTGCATTCATCCTTGGTGTAGTAGTAACCACTGGCTGAGTATCCAAGGCCTGATTTGCATAAGCTGCGGGTATGGCTTCAGCACCAACCAACCCACTCAGAATCTCCCACGCCTGCCTAAAAGCTTCTGGTGTCATAGTAGGAAGGCCTGCACCCCCAACCGGTGCCGCCTCCTCCTGAGCCCCTCCATCTTCTACAACCACTTCTTCTACATCCTCAGCCACATGATCCTGCGGTGGGGGAGGGGTTACCTCACGTGCAGTAGCAGCTCGAGCTCCACCCCTGGCGGGTGCAGCTCCAGCTCGTCCACTGCCCCTTCCCCTACCTCTGCCGCGAACTGCCGGGCCCACTGCTGGGACCGCTGGTCTTGCTCTGTTATTCCTTGTAGTAACCATCTACGGATAGAAGAGTGAACGAGGTTAGATACCAATTTGTATCACTAGATACCAATTGGAATCAAGTTATAGCACGAAGGAAAGAAGGAAGAAATAGTTTTTTTCACTAAATCCCCATAGCCTCTCGAAGAAAAGTACGGACGTCTTTGCACTGTTCCGCAAGACTCTACTAGACCTATTCGGTACAACGAGATCAACAAACCTAGGCTCTGATACCATCTTTGTCACGACCCAATCCGTCGTGAGTGGCACCCACCCAACCTCCGGATGAGCTAACCAATAGAGTTCAACCCTTGCCTAGAATAACAACCTAAAACCAGCAAGCGAAAAGTAAACTAACAATCAAATAATTCAATAACTAAACATAATTATTATCGTGCGGAAAATCCCTCCTAGGAACTGAAAGTCATTGTACCAAACATCAATACCAAATTTCTAGAATACGGGGATGCGACCCCAAAAGACAAAAATGAAATTGTTTTAAATCTGAAACAAATGGACTGAAACTCTAAGATAACCCAAGGTAGCTCAAAACAAGCAGCTCACCCTTGAAAGTCATAAATCGCCGGTGCTAGATGCGAGGTCGCGTCTCAGTCGCTGGTAGATTTCCTATACTCACCAAAAGAAAGACAAGTGCCGTATCAGTACACCACTACTGTGTACTGGTAGGATCATCAACCAGTTTTCAAATAAACAACATATATCATAATACAACATATGCAAGTAAAATATATGGAAAACGTGCAACAAGTATACATGCCCTAGACTACAAGTCTCTACCTACTTTGTACTAGCATGAAATCCATCTTTTACAGTTCTATACCATGACCATGAGCCATTAACAATACCTTTCCATCTAGCCCAGACTCACCCTGGAATCCCCTCTAGACACATACCAAGTAATGATTCAACCCGGCCTAAACCAAGAACGACACAGCAGTTAAATAAATTCCCAACCACTCAAGGACCACTAACAATGGCACCTTAACTAGACAACCCGATCCACTCACAGAACCAATACCAAGTATCACATTCAGTAAAACAACCCAGCCCACTCACAGAACCAATACCAAGTATCACATTCATTAAAACAACCCGGTCCACTCCCAGAACCAATATCAAGTATCACATTTAGTAAAACAACCCGGTCCACTCACGAAACCAATATCAACCAATGCAATACAATAGTCAATGAAATAATGGAAGATGCAATAAAGTAAACTCGTACCAGGCGTGGTACCCATGCCATCCGAATGTTATACCCGTACCAGGCGTGGTTCCCGTGCAAATCATTTTTTATACCCATACCAGGTGTGGTACCCGAGCCAACCGAATATCAACAAACCATAGTTAATATATGAACACACACAACTTGTAAAACTAACAAGTAAAACCATTCAATCACAGACTGTAAACAGGAACTTAGACATTCCACATAATTTCCCTAAGCAATGTAATGCATACAATCACTTAGACATGAGTACATGAATATACACATTCAAAGAAAATCATAAGCCATCACCTACCTCGAAATGATCCAAGCTCTATCCAACCCGAGCTTTCCCGTGTTCTAGATTCCTCTCTCGTTCTTGGTCTAAAAACAACACACAGGACATATAGTTAACACCCAAGGCATGTACATTACCCGGATTATACTAAATCCCAAAACCCCAGGCCACTCATGATCATCCTACCCCTTTCCCAGGCTTTTCCACTGTTAATTCTCCTAGTTCTATCATCTTTCATTGATAAAACAGGGAATTAAACAACCTATGATCATAACGATGTACTTTAATCCATACCCAAGAACTCACATGCTTGGAATCCCCTTTCTTCCCCGAATTTCACCATCCCTAGGTTATTCTAACCTTCCCCAAATTCCCTCCTAGGAATTCTACCGCATAGGAAATGTAATACAAAGATTGTGGAACAAAAACCTTACCTTAGGGAAGAATTTTAACGGAGAAAGGAAGAAAAATGCCTAAAATTACCTAGCTCTTCTCCCAAAACAAACTTGAGAAAAACTGAATGTTTTGGGAGCTATTTTTGCATTAAAAACCCATTGGCCCGCTATAGCAGTCCCCGCTCTGCTATAGCGGTATTCTGCCGCTATAGCGGTAAATTTCTACCACTATAGCGGTGGCCGCTATCGCGGTAAATTTCTACCGCTATAGCGGTGGCCGCTATCGCGCGTGACCGCGCTCATCACAGACATAAAGTCATAATTTCAAACTCTCAAACCCAGAGTTTTCTAACTCTAAAACTTGGCACGATGGAACTACCCGTAACGACGGACTCGGTCGTTACATCATGTCTTGCAGAGGATAACCTAGGGTCCATGTATGGTACCGACATGGTACTCGTTCCATCATATATCAGCTCATCGTAAGCTTACATCAAACTCGAGCCTCTCAACAATAGAATAGTATGTTTATTCTCATATCTTTCAGCATATCTCAATATGTTATCATATTTAGCTATCTCTCAGGATATTATCAACAAGTACACAAGAATATAAAAAGTGCATAACATAGTCATAAGTCATTTAAAGACAGGCTTCAAATAATTCAAAATCTTATTCATGCAAGCATTGTCAAGCCAAACAAGTAATAGACCAACATATTATGTCCGAAGAACAACCAACATGCTCATCAATTCATAATACATTCAAGTGACTAGATTAAGTCTAACTCTACATAAACCGTAACCTACCTCAATCAAAGAATCCAAATCAAGCAAGCTCAATCATAGGAGCCTTTCCTTTTCTCAATGCCTCAGAACATTTAAAGTCTAAAAATAATAATTAGAAGAGTAATTAATCATCTTCGCTTCAATTTCAAGCTTTGGGAATTCAAATCCACTAGTTCTACCCTTTTCCTAGGTCTATAATATTACCCAAGGGTCAATTTATTATAATCTAGTTCCATGATATCCAGATTATCATCATTCATAGAGTTTCCACTCCAATTTCCCCTTTTAAGTATTTTTAGGCTAAAGGTCCTATTTTTATGGACTTGAGGTTCACAATATCTAGAATTCATATTTAGAAACACCAATTTCATGCTAGGAGATGTTTATCTACACCCTAGAAACATTCTAGTTGATTATTGCATCTACCCATAGTCTTTCCCATATTTTCATAAACCTAGGATTCTAACCCATAATTCTATGATCACAATCTCCCTACAAATTCTATGATATTAACCTATTACTAAGAGAAGATATTGATGGAATAACTTAACTCAACGAGAAAATCCACCCTAGTCTTTGAAAAATCACTTTTCTAGAGCTCTGGAATGAAGTTTTGTAGTTTATGATGTGAAACTTAAAATAAGGACTTAAGCAGGCATTCTGCCTCCCATCACTCACTGCAACAGATGATTTCTTATTGCAGCGGAATCACAACAGCAAAATTGGGCTCGCCAAAGAGAATTTGTAACACCCCAAATTTCAGACCAACACTTAAAACCCAGAAACTCAGATTTTTTTCTAAAGTGTCAGGCCCCACAGGCAGACCCGCGAGCATCGAAGGTCTAACGGCCCATCAAGGTCCCTGTAGGAAGAGCCCAGTGGCTTTTCTCAGCAACCTCAGCCAAATAAAAGTCCCCACGAGCGTCGGAAGTCTGATGGGCCGTGGGATAAGCCGTGGGAAATGACCAGTTTCCATCCCAGCCTCCACTGTCCCGATGGAAAGTCCCCACGGTCGTTGTGGATGCGATGTGCCATGGGAACCATCATGGATACTGTCTAGAGGACTAGCCCTAGTCTACCCCTTTTTGATGCCCGGTCCGACGGGCCATCGCAGGTCCGACGCCCATCAGGCGGCCTGTCCGGCGAAGGAAAATTTGCAACTTTTGTTTTAAGTTGGGGGCATTGTGATCTTTTCCAAATCCTTTTAACTCTGACCCTAAGTCATTTTAGGGGTAATTAAAAGGACTTTTACACTCTTTCCCTCAGTATTCCTAAACAATCAACACTTAGAAGAATCAAAGAGAAACAAAAGCATTTTCCTCTCAAGAACAAGCAGGGAGGTTTTCTTCAAGATCAGCCCCAAAAATCCAAAGGGTCCTCCGTAGAATCTTCTTCCAGGTATGTGAGATTTCATCAGTGGGTTCATTTCACCCATTGAGTCCCTAAACTCAGTCTAGTTCTCCAGTTTTCAAGTAGTTCTTTAGACCTAAGGTTTCTAAATTCTATGAAATTGGTGTATTTAACTATCCATGATGATATGTAGGATTCCTCAGATGTTCTTGAAAACCCAGCATAGTTATCTACTCAGCTTTCTTATAGACCTATCATGTGTAATTTCAGTACCTTCAGTTCATGCATACTAAACAGATACTTTAGTCAGTTATACTTTAGAATCAGAATGCTATCAGTTTTCAGTATTATTATATTGCATTCTCAGATGGTTATCCGTATTTGAGCTATCCAGTATTTTTGTTGCATTCATTTCCTTACATTCAATTGGGAGTAGGCTTAGTACTGAGCGGATAAAATGGTGAAGGCTCTGCTATCATCATAGGCTAAGACCTTTAGTAGAAGTTCCTAAGTTCCAGAACTATGGCGCCATCGTAGGTGTCAAAGGGGTCGGTTGTCAGATTAGGCTGGTCACCCTTGTCCCTTGTGGACATCAGTTTAGCGGATCCACGTCAGATTTGTTTGTACCCTTGGCAAGGTATGAACACCCTTCCATCCAGGGTTATAGGTTGGCCCCACAGTTAGCTCAGCTGGGGGTATGTTAGTTAATAGTAGCTCCCATAGTCAGACTCATATTGCATTGACCTTGTACACAATATCTGTCTTAATTATTCAGTTCAATTCAACATATATAGTATTCACGTTAGTTACTTGGTCAATCCATTCAATTTATCCTTCAGTTCATGCTTCAGTATATGTTTCCATGTTCAGTATTTATAACCTACAACTTTGAATATGTCCTGCATGCTCAGTACATTTGAAGTACTGACGCATACTTGTCATGGTGTAGGTTCAGGTGCTCAGCATCTAGACCGCGCTTAGTATGACTTTCCAGTCCTTACTCAGCAGCTCAGTAGTGAGTCCTCATAGTTTGAGGGTGATAGTTATGCTTATTCATTCTAGTTTATATTTCAGTTCTCAGACTTTTACAGTTAACTGGGGGCTTATCCCAGCAACTTACTTCAGATAGAGGCTTTCAGACATAGAACTAGAATCAACTTATGGATTGTCAGTTTTACTTCCAGGCTTATGGTATTATCATATTCTTTATATATTCAGTTATGCTTGGATTGTTTGTTCCAACCTGTATACCTAAATTAGTTTAGTTTTCTTCACAAATTTTATTGTATCAAAAATTGTCTAGATATGCCAGACCATGAGTTAGCTTGGGGTCACTTGTGACACTAAGCACCGTGTTACATCCAGGGGGTAGCCTCGGGGTGTGACAAACTTGGTATCAGAGAATCAGGTTCAAGTGTCCTAGGGTGTCTAAAAGCCGCGTTCATTAGAGTCTTCTTAATATATGTGAAGTGCGCCACACTTATGAGGGAGAAGCTATGAGACGTAAGTAGGAAAAACTTCACTTCATTCTTTACCATCTCGTGCTATAGAGTATGAAGTCTATTTAATCTCCTTCTAACTCATGCCCTACACGTTTCAGTGTGTGAAAATACCTCCCAGAAGAGCCAACACAAGGAACCAGCAGCTCCAGCAGACCCTCTGAATGAGCAAGTCACTCATGCCGAATTCCGGGCTGCTTTTTAGGTGCTTGCTCAGGCCATGACCACTCAGGTCAACCAGAAGGCTATGGTACCAGATCCACCTCAGACTAACCCTGCCACATCTAGAATCTGAGACTTCACTTGGATGATGATAACAGACAAAGAGGGAAGGACAAGAAGGAAAGAAAACAAAAAAAAAGATATGTGGGTTAATATTCAAACTCTTGAATTTATGGGCAACAAGGGACTTTATACCCTCACCTCCCAATTGAATTAAATAATTCAAACACAAACCCTAGTTTTGGAATAATCAAAGGAAAATAAGAAACAACAAATGAGCAACCTTTGATTAACCAAACCAAGAAGTTCACCAACAATTCCAAGATCCACACTACTAAAATTACCAACTAATGCTAGGCTTCACCTAGAAACTACAAGCTTCAAAGCTCAATATTTAATATTCATTAAAAACTTGCTTCCAAAATAAAGAAATATCCTATTTATACTAAAGGAAATAAGAAGACATTGACTTTTTACAATATTACCTTTAATGAGGCAAGGACCTTGTTTGGTTGTCTTCTTTGTGGATTCTTTAATTTAAAGTTTAGATACTTGCACAAATGGCCTCTTTTCTTCATCCACATCACTCCCACAGACTCCTAAGCTTCCCTTTACACGAACATCATATGTGTCATCTATGTCATCCATGCTTGTGTCAACCATGCTATCCATGCTAGTATTATCCTCCCCTTCTTGAAAATGATTTGTCCTCGAATCCAAACCTTAAAAACACATAAGCAGAACAACAACCAAAACATCCTCAAAGCATGAGGGTTAGTACAAGGGTTAGCAACAATATCATCATGCCAAGGAGGCACAAATTTGAGATACAACCAAATATCCTTTGCTTCCAATAAAAGAAACTCATCATACAAGGTGCAAAGGTTTTGGTTATGATAAACATCAAGAGACAAGGAAAACACAAAGGTATTTTTGGCATCAAGAATTCCAAAAGATGGTATTATATTTTACTTTGGAGCCATAAGACACAATTGTTTTATTGTCTCGCAAGAAGGCCACACCAAAAGTGGTGCAATCACCCATAAGGGTTCATTCGAGTCAAGAAGTAAGAGACCCATATATCTTTACCTCTATACAAAATAAATTTCACACCACCATGGGTATCATCATAAGCAAAGAGGTATTAGAGAAAGGTTTTAAGCTCACTATTCTCATCTAGGGCATGCCAAAAGATAAGAACACCGGTAGATAAGAAGAGACATTTTAAGCACAAAACAACCCTCTCTATCAAGCAACTTTCCAAAGAAAGGAAGTGCACCAACAAAGCTATGCTACTAGAATAGTCTAGGGATCTATTTGGAGTCAAATCACTCTATGGAAAATAATACTCCTAAGGAGTTGGGGTCCCTTCTAACATAGAACCAAGCATGCTTCCAAGATTTCCATTTGAAACTTCAACTTGTCCAACCCTATGAAGGTGACAAGGAGCTTTCAATATCTATGGACTCTCCCAAACACAAATAAGCAACTTAGCATCCAATCAAGGGTTCTCAATTGCAAATACACCCTTTAAGGCAAGAATGTTAATAGAGAGCAGAACTCCATGCAATTGAACAATATAATGGATGTAAAGCTTGGTTTACTTCTCTGTGTTGTAAGTTACCTGAACTGGAATGAGTTGCGCATACTTAGTCAACCTATCAACAATTACCCATACATAATCAAATTTTCCCAAGGTCTTTGGAAGACCAACCACAAAGTCCATTTCAATCCTTTCCCAAGTGCACAACATAGTCATAAGTCATTTTAAGACAGACTTCAAATAATTCATAAGGTTATTCATGCCAATATTGTTAAGCCAAATAAGTAATTAACCAACAAATTATGTCTGAAGTTCAACCAACATGCTCATCAATTCATAGTACATACAAGAGACTAGATTAATTCTAAATTCATGTAAACCTAACTACCTCAATCGAAGAATCCAAATCAAGAAATCTCAATTACAGGAGCCTTTCCTTTCCTCAATTCCTCAGAATGTTCAAAGTCTCAAAACAATAATTAAAAGAGTAATTAATCATCTACTCTTTAATTTAAAGCTTTAGAAATTCAAACTCATTAGTTCAACCCTTATCCGCGGTCGGTAACATTACCCAAGGGTTAATTTATCATAATGTAGTTCCACAATATCCATATTATCATCATTCATAAAGTTTCCACTCCAATTTCCCCTTTTAAGCAATTTTTACTACAAAAGTTCTATTTTATGGAACTCGAGGTTTCTGATCTCTATAATTCATGTTTAGAAACACTAATTTCATCCTAGAAAGTGTTTATCTTCTCTCTAAAAGCTTTCTAGATGATTATTACATCTACCCATAGGGTTTTCCATATTTTTCATAAACCTAGGGTTCTAACACATAATTCAACCATTATAATCTCCCTTGTGATTTAATGAATTTTATGATTTACTAGG
Organism: Jaltomata sinuosa; assembly: GCA_003996215.1. Classification (NCBI taxonomy): domain Eukaryota; kingdom Viridiplantae; phylum Streptophyta; class Magnoliopsida; order Solanales; family Solanaceae; genus Jaltomata; species Jaltomata sinuosa. Next base: position 170,373 of record QJPP01001766.1, on the reverse strand, counting down.
CAAAGAAATTGATAGAATAACTTACCTCAATGATAAAATCCACCTTAGTCTCGGGAATATCCTCTCTCTAGAGCTTTGGAATGAAGTTTTGGAGTTAATGATGTGAAACTCGGAATAAGTGACTTAAACAGGAATGATGAAGTTTTGAAGTTAATGATGTGAAACTCGAAATAAGTGGCTTAAGCAAGCATTTTGCCTCCCATCACTCACTACAACAGACAGTTTCTTGCTGCGAAGAAACTACTATGGCAAAATAGTGAGCCCTGGAAAATTGTCTAGGTATGCTAAGGAGGCACTACGACTAATATAGTGGTTTTGCTGCGACAAAACTCCTTCCACTGCAGCGACTCCTGAACCAATAGCTCAAAAATCTGCATAATTGCTTTATTTCACAACAAAACTTTCACACTTAAGAAAACACAAAATAATTCTAATGCGGCAATTATTAAAACCACATGCTACAAATTCACTCGTAGTCTCAAAATTTACTACTTTAGCCTAGATTACTAGATAACCCTCTAATGGAACACAACACCACAAAATAGGATATCATAAATCATAATTCACCATAATAACATACAATACAAGTTTTTAGTTTTAAACAACCCCACCTTGAGATTTTATCATCTTAACTCCTTAGGAAAACTCTAAGTGTCATTATACTCTGGATCACCACCATAGTTCACTGCCTCACCAGAGGTAAATCCGACCCCACTTTTTCTATTCTTTGTTAAACTAATGTATTTTAGAAGTTCATGCTTTATTTTTATATTGTTTATGATTTACATTTTTGTTTCGGTTGCAGATCTAATGACATCTAAAAAATATGCTCTATTTCTTTTGTTGTACTAGAGTGTGTCCATATAGTTTTTTTCCATTTTGTAGAAATTTTTTCCTCATTTTTTTTCTGTTTTGTAATTTAGATACTACATTATGTGTAGGAACTTAAGCTTTGAATATTTTCTCTTGAAATGTTTGGCTTTATTTTGTCAGTATGGTACTACTTTATGTAAAGAACCTTTCGATCATTGTCATATTTTTGCTTTCCTTGGACTGTTAGAGCTTGCCTATAGTGGTCCCAAGTTATTTAAGACTTGCTGGGACTGATAGTTTGGTGACCTGGACGTTCGTTTGGTCTTTATAGCCGTTTTCCAGTTTTAGAGCTTTAACTTAGGATATCGTTAACTTCAGTCAATATTCTTGGTAAACATGCTCGGAATCAAATTACGAAAACTTCGTTAGCTCCAGAGCATGGATTTTGGTTTATTTGGACCCTTGGCCGGGGTCTGGGAGCTTTCGGTTAGTTTTGTAATGCTTTTTGTGTTTTTTAGCCACTTGAACTTGGAAGTTTGATTTTGGTCAACATTTGGTGAAGACGGCCTTGGATGGGAATTTTGTCAGAGATGTTAGCTCTGGAATGTCATCTTTGGGCTCGAGGGACCTTTGGTTTGGGTCCCGATGCTTCCAGACTCATTTTTGGCCTTTGAGTTATGTTTTGGAAAGTTGGCCATTTAGGCATGGGGCCCACTTTTCACTAAATTTCCCTCTGTTGGGAATTTTGTCAATTCCATTGAGTATGAAATGCCATTTTTGGTGTGATAGAATAGTTTATTTGTATGCGTGGTGTCCTGGATGAGCCTCGTGGGCCCATCCGGATACATTCTTGCCTTAAAGTTTTTTGTTGGTTGCTGTTGCAGGTGCAGGCCTCAGGCCTTAATCTCGATCGTAAGGGAATCCATCATAATTGCAATGCTCTGCCTCTCTGGGCATCGTGATTGCGAGGGTCCTTTCACGCAATCGTGATGAAGGGCCTGTGGACCCAACGCCTTTTACTCTACGCGATCGCGAGATCCCTTCATGTGACCGTGATGAATCCCCTACTCCCCTGTTCCTCGCGACTGCATGGCTAGCCATCATGACCATGATGGTATAACCAACGTGGTCCTCACGACCATGTGGGGTTCCTTTGCAATTGCGAAGAAGGACCCGTAGCTGTATATATAGTCCCCTCTTTATTTTATCCACCCTTTAAATAATTTCCTCCATTGATTCTAAGCTCTAAGCTTCCCAGCTATTATGTGGCTTCAATTCCAGGGGTTAGGGTGATATTTCCTGGTCTGTGATAATTTCCTTGACTTCAATTTGGTAAGTTTCCCTAGTTAATTCTGATAAATTTCCTTGGATTACCTTTTTGAATTCTCTTATGTTGTGGGCTGTTTGATCCCTCTTTGCTGGTCCAATTCCATTCATTTTTGAAGCATGTACTCTCGGAAACATGGGGAACATTGTTGTTTTATTCGTTTCCAACTTTGGGTTGTGAGGCCTACAGGCCCGCTTGTGATCTAAATTTTGACCCGTCTATACTTTTAGCAATATGGGTATAGTCTTGTTTTAACGCGTGGATTGCCTTCTTGATAGTGTGATTGCTTTTTGGGACTTCTCAGAGCAGTTCAAGCTTGAACAACATCATACCAGCAACTTATCATCGAATGATAGGTAGGTTACAGTCTTCCTATATTAGACTTTGCGTATATAGGCTATAATTGTACTAATTAGCATCCTTGGGTTGGATTTTATTAGCTTGGAACCCCAGACCTTGCCCGCTTCATTTCTGTCCATCTTATTTCACTCATATCATCGTAGTATTCATTTTTAGTTGGTAGTATTACCTTTGTTGCCCTGTATGGCCTTGTTTATGCCTCTAGACCATAGATAATGGATTATTTGGGAATGTTTGTTAGTCCCAAACATAGGTTTATGATTATAGAGCTGGTTATCTATGCTGTAGAGTGATTGGAGCTTGTGCAGGACTGATTGGTTGATTGTGAGACGTTGGGATGTTGTTTGCATTTGACATACCATTATCATCCATATAAAGAGATTTTCTACATTATTTACTACTATTTTAGCTGCAGGCCTACTATAAATGGTTTTTTAAACCTTGTATGGCCCCGAGGGCCCATTTTCAATAAGTTAATTATCAAAAGGGATTGAAACTGACTTTATGGATCTTTGTGGAGTAAAAGAGTTAGAATGATGGCTTTATCACCAGTTTTTACACTTATACTAGACTCGGTCGAGCCGAGCACTAGACTTGTTTTACTACGAATTTAGATTTGGTTACGCCCAGGCACCCTTATTAGGGTTTTGAGACATAATTTACTGATTTAGACCTGGATAGACTCCGAGCACTTGTTTTGAGATCACTACTATTAGTTTGGACTCGGATACACTCCGAGCAGGTATAATTGAGATTCTGAGATTTTGTATATGGTCGAGGACCACTATGGACCTTGCCAATCCGTACTAGGGGCTATGTGCTGTGAGTGCTAGAGGAGGGGTATACAGTGCAGTTGAGGTATACGGATGCGTCCTTCCATAGATCCTTCCTACTAGGCCTATCGGTGTCGTAGGGGGTACATACAGTACTATTGTCACACATGGTTTTCACACTATTGCATCATATCATTAATTTGTGTACGATTTCACCCTTGTTTGCTATTTTTTAAGAGTATGCTTCGGTAGCAAAGGATGTCGAAGGGTTTTGTTTCACTTGTATGTGTCCCTCGGGTGTATGGGTGCTTGTTGGGACTATATGTAGATCTATTATTGTTATCCTATCATAGTACTGGTTCTGGTTATGGTTACAATTGGGTTCTTATTCAATTATTCATATTTGAGAGTGGAGTTATTAGCATAAATGGGTTAGTATTATCATTTCGATCATGATTATATTATTTTCTTTCCTACCTTCCCTATTTACTTAAGGTTACCGGTATACTGCCTTTCTTCCTAAACTCTCTTTATTATATATATTGTTGTTGCAAGGATTCAGGTGCGTTCTTCTTTCCTTCACCTGTGTTTTGTTATATATATATCTCTTGTGACTAGCCTAGTTTGGTTGTTTTCTCCTTGTATTCTATCTGTGCTAGCTTCCATGTACTTATTTGTTTTCTTCTATGACTACCTTCTTTGCTTTCTGCTATTTATTGCTTTTATATCTTATATGCTAGCCTATGATGCCTGCTAGGTACCTGTTGCTTTGTAATTGGTGCTCATACCACACTTTTGCATTTTCTTGGTGCAGATCCTAGTGTGGGCCATCGCTATTGACTCGTGGAGACTCATGCGGAGTGCTTTTGGATATCCGAGATTGAGGGTGAGCTCCTGGGCAACTGAGGCATAGCTTTTATCTCCTCTTTTGTATTATGTACTCTTTTTCTATTCAAAGATAGATGTATATATTCTTTTGGACCCTTTTTACTCTGGTTATTTAGTAGCGGCTCTTATACTGTGATACCAGGTCGTGGGGATGGTTTAACTTTCCTATATATGTGTATATATATATATTCTAGTTGCTATGTTTTTTTACTTTTATCTCTTTCTTTTGCTTATGTATTGCTTCTTCCGCATGCTTAGTTGCTAGTAGCCTATTACTAATCATTCTGGGCTATGGGGATTGGTTTGCCTACAAGGGGTGGTAGGTTCCATCATGACCTGAGAAATCAAGCCGTGACAGCTTGGTATTAGAGCCTAGGTTCACCAGTGTCATCGGTATAGAGGTTAATGTCTAGTAGAGTCCTGTAGATCAGGGCAGAGATGTTCGTACTCAATCTTTGGGAGGCTACAGTGGCATCTTAAGAAACATGGATCTTTTCTTGCTTCTATATCATATGTATTTTCCTACATGGTGGAATCTCATTTGTTCTAGTTCACTCTTCTGCAGATGGATCATGCAAGGTCTTTGGCATTAGACGGGGGCAAGCCTTCGACTTCATCTAGAGGCTGGGGTGGTCGTAGAGGTAGAGGATGGGGATGTACCTAAGTAGAGGCACCAGTTAGATCTCCTAAGATTGAATTTGAGCTTGATATAGTCCCAGAGAAACAACTCGTGGACCAGGGGACAACCCAGGTACAACCAGGGTGAGCACCAACATCAGCCCCAGCTTTTATGTCAGGTATTCGAGGTTTATTCTACAGTTACTTGATATAATCAGGGATTAGCCTTCATATGTACCACAGACATCCGCTCAGGGGGTAGCCCTGGGTGTTCAGAGTTTAGAAGCGTAGCCTGCTACTTTGGCTCCCCGTGTTGAGGTTCTTCTGGTACCTTCTGTTGCATAGCCTCCTACTCCTCGTCCAGTCATGACAGAGATGGAGCAGAAAACTCTGGGCAGATTTCGGAGATTGGAGCCACTAAGGTATTTTTGATACTTCTGGTCAAGATCCATATGATTTCATTTCTACTTGTGAGGAGATAATTTACCATTTGGGGAGATCAGTCATTCAACTTAGGAATCAGGTCCAACTTCATATAAGGTAAGATAATATTGGAAAGCTACGAACCAGTCTTAGTTCTTGCAGACAAAGATTCAGTTTCAAGTCCCAAGGTATTCAATCCTAAACTCATAGATTCTATTCCCGCTTCTGGTTTGTTGGATACGCACAGGGTTGGTTATACTGCTTATCAGCTGGAGGGCCCAACTAAGCTATGGTAGAGGGCCCAGATAGTATATAGACCATCTTCATCTCCCGAGTGGGCTTGGAGAGAGTTCTATGAGGCCTTTACGGCCAAGTTCTTACCTCAGAGTGATCGTGAGTATTGCAGAGAGTAGTTCACCAGGCTGATGCAGGGATCTATGTCTGTGTCTGAGTATGAGACTTGTTTTCACCAGTTGGCTCTATTTGGGGGCTATGATCATTTCCACTGAGCCAGATAGAGTTTGCCAATTTATTTGTGGTTCTTTGACAGAGCTTAGATAGACCGCTGAGGTAGTAGTTTCTAGTGGGAAATCTTTTCAGGCTATTACAGACCATGTTCATACTATGGAGGACTAATACCATCATAATCCGGGTGCCAGAGATAAGAGGCCACACCATCAGGGTAGTTATAGTAGTTCTCACTATGGCGGTAGAGCTTCAGGTCAGTGGTGCCAAGGGTATCAGCCACATTGGCATCAATGTCAGTCTTGCCGGCTAGTTCAGGTATCGCTTCAAGCTTCAGGTGGGCCTCAGCTTGAGCAGGGTCAAAGCAGTTATCAGGGTTACAGTGGCAAGTTTGTGAGGGGTACAACTTCTGAGGCATCAGGCCATGGTGTCCACACTGGTTCAGCTAGTTTATCCCGACACAGTAAGTCTTCAGGGCCTTGCTATGAGTGTGGTGTCATCGGTTATCATGCCAGAGTGTGCCTCCAATGGGTTACAGTTCAGCGAGCCATTCAGCTAGCTTAGCCTTTCAGAGCAGGCCAGTTAGAGGAGGTGGTGTTTAGGGTTGAGGTGGTGCCCAGCATGGTAGGGATGGAGGTCGATCAGGTAGAGGTCAGCGTCAGTTTTATGTGGTCCATGGTAGACCAAAGGCAGAGGCCTCGGATGAAGTGATCACATGTACAATTTTTGTATGTCGCCCGTCAGCTTTAGCTTTGTTTGATCCTGGATCTACATGTTCATATGTATTTGTTTACTATGTTCCTTGTTTGGGGTTGGCTAGTGAGCCATTATTTGTCCATGTATCTGTTTCATCCCCAGTAGCTGATTTCTTAGTAGTGGATCATGTTGTGAGATTTTGTGTGATTGTTTTTAGTGATAGTGAGACTTGGGGTAACTTGTTGATTTTAGACATGTTAGATTTTGATGTGATTCTAGGGATGGACTAGTTATCCCCTCATCGAGTGATTTTGGATTGCTATGCCAGGACCATTACCATAGCTGTGCTTGGCGTATCCTCAATTGTATGGTAGACATCTGTTAGCCGCGCACCATCTGGGATCATCTTTTGCCTTCGTGCTTGGAAGTTGATTTCTTGTGGGTGTTTAGCTTATCTAGCATATGTCCGAGATACTAGCGGCAATATTTCTTCTCTCGAGTCGGTTCCTGTGGTTAGAGATTTTCTAGATGTGTTTCTGAGCGACCTGGTAGGCCTTCCACCTAAGTGAGATATTAACTTTGATATTGAGTTAGAGCCGAGCACCAGGCCTATTTCTATTACTCTATACCATATTGCTCCAGCTGAGTTGAGAGACCTTAAGAATCAGCTCAAAGATTTGTTAGCTTAGGGTTTCATTAGACCGGGTGTGTTGTCTTGGGGTGCGCCAGTTTTATTTGTGAAGAAGAAAGATGAATCGATGTGGATGTGTATTGATTATAGGCAGCTGAATAGGGTGACTGTGAAGAATAAGTATCTAATGCTGCGTATAGATGACTTGTTTGATCAGCTTCAGGGTTCTACTATATTTTCTAAGATAGATATGAGGTCAAGCTACCATGAGTTGAGGATTAAGGTAGAGGACATCCCTAAGACAAATTTAGGACACGTTATGGCCACTATAAGTTCCTGGTGATGTCTTTTGAGTTGACTAATGCCCCCGCAGCTTTCATGGACTTGATGCATCGGGTGCTCAAGCCATATTTAGATTTATTCGTGATAGTCTTCATTGATGACATACTAATATACTCATGGAGTAGAGATGAGCATGAGCAACACTTGAGGATTGTACTTCAGACTTTGAGAGATCGTCAGCTTTATGCAAAGTTCTCAAAGTGCGAGTTTCGGCTTGAGTCAGTAGCATTGCTAGGACATGTGGTATCTAAGGATAAGATTAGAGTGGACCCGGGGAAGATTTCAGCAGTTTGTGATTGGCCGAGACCTACTACTCCCACCGAGGTTCGCAACTTTATTGGTTTAGCTGGATATTACCAACAGTTCATTTGAGGGGTTTTCATATATAGTAGCACCTTTGACTAGGCTGACTAGGAAGGATGTCCCATTTTAGTGGTTGGATCAGTGCGAGGATAGTTTTTAGAGGCTTAAGGCCTTATTGACTTCGGCTCCGGTGTTAACCTTGCAAGTTGAGGGTCAGGGCTTGTCAGTATATTGTGATGCTTCAGTGATTGGTCTTGGTTATGTGTTAATATAGTAGGGTCGTGTGATAGCTTATGCATTGAGAAAGCTGAAGGATCACGACTGCAACTACCTCACTCATGACTTGGAGTTGGTGGCGGTAGTATTCACGCTTAAGATTTTGAGGCATTACTTATATGTGGTTCACTGTGAGATCTTCACCGATCACTGTAGTCTTTAGTACATCATGAGTCAGCGAGAGCTGAACTCTAGGCAGCGAAGATGGATTGAGTTACTGAAAGACTATGACTTCACTATTTTGTATCATCCGGGCAAGGCAAACGTGGTGGCGGATGCTTTGAGTTAGAAGACAGTGAGTATGGGAAACTTAGCTTCTCTTTCAGTTTCGGAGTGGCCGTTGCCCTTGGAAATCCAGTCCTTGGCTACCTATTTGGTTAGGCTTGACTTGTCAAATTCTAGCAAGGTTCTCTCCTGTATTGAGATTCATTCCACTTTGGTTGATCAGATTTAGAGCCATCAATTTGAGGATCAGTAGTTATGCGACATTCGTTATCAGGTGGTTTGGGGTGAGGCCAGCCGGGCTACTTTAGATTTAGATGGTGTTCTAAGGTTTGATAGTCACCTTTGTGTTCCGAGAGTTAGGGATTTGATTCGGTTGATTCTTTGTGAGGCACATTGTTCTAGATATTCCATCCATCCTGGCGCAGCTAAGATGTATAGAGATTTGAGACATCTTTACTGGTGGAGTGGTATAAAATGGGACATAGTGGAGTTTGCATCTTGGTGCTTGAACTATCAGCAGGTTAAGTTCGAGCACATGAGACCTGGTGGATTGAGTGGAAGTGGAAAGGGATTACTATTGCCTTCATAGTTCGATTGGCATGCACTTCTTGAGGGTTTGACTCTATTTGGGTAATTGTTGATAGGCTGACTAAGTCTGCACACTTCTTTCCAATTCATTCTTCATGTAGTGTAGAGAGGTTGGCTCAGATTTACCTTTGTGAGATTGTTTATTTGCATGGGGTTCTAGCTTTTATCATTTCAGATTGCAGCACTCAATTCACATCTTATTTCTAGAGGACTATTCAGCGAGAGTTGGGTACAGAGGTTCAACTTAGTACTGCTTTCCACCCTCAGACCCATGACCAGTCCGAAAAGACTATTTAGGTCCTGGAGGACATGTTACGGGCTTGTGTTCTTGACTTTAGAGGTTTGTGGGATCAATATGTGCCTTTTCCAGAGCTTGCGTATAATAATAGCTATCATTCAGGTATTAGCATGGGACCTTTTGAGGCATTGTATGGTAGGCATTGCAGATTGCCAGTGGGTTGGTTCGATGGTTTGGAGTCCAGACCACATAGTACAGACTTGCTTTACGATTCCTTAGACCGAGTTTAGGTGATTCAGGATAGACTTTGGGAAGCCCAGAGTAGGCAGAAGAGCGACGCGGATTATAGACTTTGTGCGTTAGAGTTTAGTGTTGGTGACTTGGTATTCCTCTGAGTATCACCCATGAAGAGGGTGATGAGATTTGTTAGGCTAGGCAAGCTTAGCCCCAGATATATTGGAACGTTTGAGATTCTTTATAGGGTTGGTAGTTTTCTTATATGTTAGCTTTGCCTCTGATGTTTCCAGTTATGCACCCAGTTTTCCATGTATCGATGTTGAGGTGGTATGTTTTGAATGAGTCTCATATGTTGCAGTGGCGGTCAGTACAATTGTATAAGAGTTTGGCCTTTGTTGAGGAGTCGGTGGCTATTCTAGCTAGAGATGTCAGGAGGTTGAGGTCTAGAGAGATTCCTATAGTTAAGGTTCAGTGGAGGAATCATCCAGTCGAGGAGGATACCTGGGAGACCAAAAGAGAGATGCGGGCTCAGTATTCGCTGTTGTTTGAGCCTTCAGGTACTCCCTTGCTCTTGACTTTCAAGGATGAAAGTCCTTTTAGTAGTGGATGATGTAAAGACCCTTCCGGTCAGTGTTGCATTTTTGCTTTGCTTATACTATTAGAACTTGCCTGTAGCAGCCCCAAGTCATTTAGGACTTCCTAGGACTGATTGTTTGGTGCCCTGGCCGTTCTTTTTGTCTTTATGACTATTTTCCTATTTTAGAGCTTTAACTTAGGATATCATTGACTTTTGTTAACGTTCTTGGTAAACATGCTCGAAATCAAATTCTGATAGTTATGTTAGCTCCAGAGCATGGATTTTGGTCTAGTTGGACCCTTAGACGGGGTATGGGAGCTTTCAGTTTAGTTTTGTGATGCTTTTTGTGTTTTCTGGACAGTTGAACTTGGAAGTTTGACTTTGGTCAACATTCAAAGAAGACAGCCTTGAATGGAAATTCTGTCAGTGGTGTTAGCTTTGGAATGCCGACTTTAGGCTATAGGGACCTTTAGTTTAGGTCCCGAGGCTTCCAGACTCTTTTCTGGCCTTTGGGTTCTATTTTGGAAAAGTTGGCCATTTGGGTGTGGGGCCCACTTTTCCTTAAATCACCCTTCATTGGGAATTTCAATGATTCTATTGAGTCCAGAATGCTGTTTCTGGTGCGGTAGCATAGTTCATTTGAGCGCGTGGTGTCCCGAATAAGCCTCGTGGGCCCATCCAGAGACATTCTTGCCTTAAGTTTTCTACTGGTTGTTGTTGCAGGTGCAGGCCTTAATCTTGTTCGCGAGGAAATCCATCGAGATCTTGATGGTCTTCCTCTCTGGACATCGCGATGAGGGTCCCTTTCACGCGACCTTGATGAAAGGCCTATGTACACAACGCCATTTACTCTACGCGATTGCGAGGTCCCTTCTCACAAACGCGATGAAGCCCCTGCCCCCTTGTTCCTCACAGCCGCGTGGCTATCCATCGCGATCATGATGGTCTAGCCAACGTGGTCCTTGCGACCACATGGGGCCCCTTCGCGATCGTGAAGAAAGACCCGTGGCGGTATATATAGTCCCTTCTTCATTTTCTCCAACCTTTAATCAATTTCATCCATTGATTCTAAGCTTTAAGATTCCCCGTTGTTGTGTGGCTTCAATTCTAGGGGTTAGAGTGATATTTTCTGGTCCGTGATCATTTCCTTGACTTCAATTCGGTAAGTTTCCCTTGTTAATTTTGATAAATTTCCTTTGATCCCCTCTTTGAATTCTCTATGTTGTGGGCTGTTTGAGCCCTCTTTGCTGGTCCAATTCTTCTCATTTTTGGAGCATGTACTCCCGGAAATGTGGGAAATATTATTGTGTTCTTCATTTCCAATTTCTGGTTGCTGGGCCCACGAGCCCTCTTATGACCGAATTTTGATCCGGCTATAATTTTTGCAATATGGGTACCGTTACTCTTGTTTTAACTCGTAGATTACCTTCTTGATACTGTGATTTCTTTTTGGGACTTCTCGGAGTAGTTCAGGCTTGGACGACGTCATTCCAACAGCTTGTCATTGGATGATAGGTAGGTTACGGTCTTCTCTATATTACATTCTACGTATACATGCTATAATTGTAGTAATTAGCATCATTGGGTTGGGTTTTATTAGCTTGGCACCCCAGACCTTGTCCGCTTAATTTCTGTCCATCTTATTACACTCATATTGTCGTAGTATTCATTTTTAGTTGGTAGTATTACCCTTGTGGCCCTGTGTTGCCTTGTTGATGCCTCTAGACCATAAATAGTGGGTTATTTGGGAATGTTCGTAAGCCCCAGACATCGGTTTTATGATTGTAGAGCTGATTATCTATGTTGTAGAGCAATTGGAGTCTGTGTAGGGCCGATAGATTGATTGTGAGCCATTGGGCTGTTGTTTGTGTTTGGCATACCATTATCATCCATATAAAGAGATTTCCTGCATTATTTACTACTATTTTGGTGGCAGGCCTACTATAAATGGTTTGCTAAACCTTGCATGGCCTCGAGGACCCATTTTTGGTAAATTGATTATAAAAGGATTTAAAACTGACTTTATGGATCTTCGTGGAGTAAAAGAGTTAGAATGATGGTTTTATCACCGGTTTTTACACTTATACTAGACTCGGTCGAGGCGAGCTCTAGAATTGTTTTACTATGGATTTAGACTCGATTATGCCCGGGCATCCTTACTTGGGTTTTGAGATATGATTTACTGATTTAGACCCGGATAGACTCTAGGCACTCATTTTAAGATCACGGCTATTGGTTTAGACTCTGATACACTCTGAGCAGGTATACTTGAGATTCTGAGATTTAGTATATGGTCGAGTATCTCCATGGATCTTGCCAATCTGGAACAGGAGCTACGTGTTGTCAGTCCCAGAGGAGGGGTATACGGTGCAGTTAAGGTATACGAGTGCGTCCTTCTATGGATCCTACCAACTGGGCTTATCCGTGCTGGGGGTACATGCAGTACTACTGTCACACTTGGTTTTCACACTATTACATCATATCATTCGTTTGTGTATGATTCCACTCTTGTTTGCTGTTTGTTAAGTGTACACTCTGATAGTATGGGATGCCGGAGGATTTATTTTTACTTGTATGTGTCTCTTGGGTGTATGGGCGCCCGTTTAGACTATAGGTAGATTTATTATTGTTATCCTATCATAGTATTGGTTCTGGTTATGGTTACATTTGGGTTCTTATTCAATTATTCGTATTTGAGAGTGGAGTTATTAGCATGAATGGGTTAGTATTATCGTTTCGAGCATGATTATGTTGTTTGCTTTCCTTCCTTACCTTTTTACTTGAACCAGTATACCGCTTTTCTTCCTAAACTCTCTTTATTATATATATTAATGTTGTAAGGATTCATGTGCGTTCTTCTTTCCTTCACATGTGTTCTGTATTATATATATGTCTTGTGGCTAGCCTAGTTTGGTTGTTTTCTCCTTCTATTCTATTTATGCTGGCTTTTTGTGTACTTATCTGTTTGTTTCTGTGACTACCTTCTTTGCTTTTTGCTATTTACATCTTTTATATGTTATATGCGCTCAGTCGGCCTATGATGCCTACTGGGTACCCGTTGCTTTGAAATTGCTCATACTATACTTTGGTATCTTCTTGGTGTAGATCCTAGTGTGGGTCATCGCCGTTGACTCGTGGAGACTCGTGCGGAGTGATTTTGAACATCCGAGACTGAGGGTGAGCTCATGGCGACCGGGGCTTAGCTTTTATCTCCTCTTTTGCATTATGTACTCTTTTGCTATTCAGAGACAGATGTATATATTCTTTTGCACCCTTTGTACTCTGGTTATTTAGTAGCGGTTGTTATACTGTGATACCAGGTCGTGGGAATTGTTTCGCTTCCTATATATATATATATATATATATATATATATATATATATTCTAGTTGCTATCTTTCTTTACTTCTATCTCTTGCTTCCACTTATATATTGCTTCTTCCGCATGCTTAGTTGCTAGTAGCCCATTACTAATCATTCCAGGATACGGAGATTGGTTCGCCTACAAGGGGTGATAGGTGTCATCATAACCTGAGAAATCGGGTCGTGACACCTTTAATAGATGTCCATACCATTTAAACATTTAATTATGATATATAATTAAACATTTAAATGTCCATACCAAAAGTCTCGCTGGTCATATAATTTATCTTAAATGTCTTAGAAGCTTGTCCAACAACATAATTATAGAATTTGTACATGTTCATAGGACTTCAGATTCATCTTACATGAACTTACGGTTAGTACACACGCATATTACATGAATGCTCCTATTGTTGTTGTTTGCCATATTTTATTTACTGTTAAGACAAATTATTTTTCTAATTCCTATTACCATTTTCTTTTTACATGAACATCGAAGCCGAAGAGTCTCACTATAAGACTCAACGATGCCATTGTCTCATGGAGCTTGAATATCCCTCGCATGGAGTTAATCACATACACTTTTGAATATAATATCTTGTCCAATTTTCTATTTTAAGAGATGTATTTGGGCAAATAGAGATTTTGGCTATTGATTTTATCTAGTCTACTACTTACTGTCATGAATGCTTTGTCTGTTTAGTTGTTGTAAGTTTATTTTAGAATCTAGATAAATTAAATCTTTGTTCTTATGCTTCAGTAAATCACATATAGTTCAATAACTTAAATTCAATAGTCAATTGTTCCCTAGAGTCATGCTTAAAAGGGTAAAAGAAAAGGAGTTTAAATTTCTTATGATATTATTTTTTGGCTTCTCAAGAGTGTAAAATTAACTTATGATGTTTGTTTTGTTTGTAAACACAACTTTTTTTAATGAACCAGTAAATTTTAAATCTATTTTGCTACAGTTTATTAGGTCACAAAAATATATCTTTTAAGATACAAGGCCAAAACCATTTTGAATATAGATTATCTTCTTTGGATCCATTTGGCCAACAAGAAAAGTATTCTCAACTCATGAGATCATCTCCCAATTTTCAAGCTTAAGAAATCTTTCATATCTACTAGGTACTTCCTTTTTAAGAAAACCTATTTTTTTATTTTTAGGCGTAGCCTAATTAATTAATAAAGTTTGGTCGATTAATAATTTTAATGGATCTTAAAGGATGTCTAACCCCCTTTTAGGATTAATTGAACCCTTACCTAGAATTTAATGTTTAGTAGACCTTAAAACTGAGTTATTTAGACAACTTTAATCAATTTAAGTGCCCTAATTCCCCATAATTAATTAGGTAATGAGTCCTTAAGTTTGTTAATTAATTTAAGAATCACCAATATGTTGTACACTATTTTGATCCAGTTGACTGAGATATAACAAGAGTAAATATCCTTTATTTTATGAAATAAAACGATTTTAAATAACATGCATTTTGATTAAATCACAAATTTGATATATATATATATATATATATATAAACTCCTCGATCATGTAATCATCTAGAAAGAGGTTATCACAACCCAAAAACTAAATATTATGATCTCACCTATCCTAACTCACCAGTAGGACGGTCAACCCTTATCCAAATAGAATATTTAACAAAAATACAAAATAAAAGTAGTTAAGTAGCGAAAATAATGTCTTCAATCAAACTTTCACAGATCAAAATATAAATTGCAGAATAATAAGCCTATAACTTAAAACTTGGTGAAACGAGTAGAAACTTCTAAGATAAACATGAATAAGATCCTAAAAATCATACGTTGTCTGGAAGATAAATACAAGAAATAATAAAAGATAAGGAAGTACGGATGTCGTGGAACAGCCAAACAAGTATCTCCAAAGACTTCAATAACTCCAACTCAAGTGAAGATCACCTGCCTCTAGTACTAGGCACAGAATCTACACAACAGAGGTGCAGAAAAACATGGGTGAGTATAAAAATTACATGTACTTAGCAGCATTATCGATTGACCTTCACATAAAGTGATAATGAGAATCGGTCCTACAAAGCCCTTCCCAACACTTTACCATAAAAATATCAGTTAGAAGATCTCAATTTAAGGTAATTTTAGCAGCTAAAGACAACATATATCAAGATTGAAATAATATTCAAAACCAACTAATATCATAGAATTTCACATTAAGTATCAACCATAGCATACCAACTATCTCAATCATCTGAATCAATCAGGAAGAAAAAGTAAATCATTTTCATAAATACTTAGTAATTTCATCACTCAAAAGCAATATGTAATGTATGATGATGAAATGATAAGGAAATGCATATGCACTAGCCAATATTTTGTATACATTTGCTTCCTCTATCGAATAGTCAAAATTCATGAGGGACTAATGAGGTCCATATACACACTTGTATAAAACAACACTAAAGGAATATTCTGGATGCAACACCTTGTATCAAATAAACACTATATTTTGTGAATATTTTTGGAGACCCTATTGAGGATTTTTCGTTTCACATTCTTAATATCAATATGCATGAGATGTAATACCAACACAATAAATTCTACACCAAACTCAATTATTAACATCAATAATCATACGTGACTCTAAATCATTCAACAATAAGAGTAAGAAAGTGAAAGAATATTCAATTAAGCATTTCATATGCAAGCTTTCACCTAGAATCAACTCATCAGCAATAAGTGGGCAACATAAGCATCTAGCCAAGTCAATATGCTAAAAAATTAAGCTCAGATAGTCACATAATTCATCAAATCATGAATAAAATCATCAATTACCTATATCATGACACTGATATCCGCATAAATATTTTTTATCTTATTTATATGAGATCTCCATTACTCATTACCCTTTAATTTAGTAAATTAATACACTAATACTTTGTAAAGAATCAAAGAAAGTCTCAATTTACCTTAATATGAGTCTAAAAAATCAAATTATGAATTTATCTTTCTGTAACACCTCTGTAACAGTCCCAATCTAATCAAGTATGTAATCTTGGTGAGTATACAAGTCTATAGATATTCATATTATCATATAAAAATTTGGCTCAACAAGTGGATGAAAATGTTACCCTCGAGCGTTGATGTCAAATATGGAATTTTCTTTTTAAATTAGTTTGGTGGGGAACTCACACATAATTTTTTTAGCTATAATAGGTTCTTAATCGACTCTCAAATCGAAGAATTACTCAATATCAAGTTTAGAGCAAAAACTCCCAAATTTCCAGTCTTAAATACCAATTAAATAACTAATTAGATAACAGATTAGTGAAAAAATATAATTAGAGGTTTAAAATCTTACTCCATGAAGAAATCTAGCAAACCTCCATAAAAATTATCTCACATGGTGCTTCCAAACTCCAAAATATGTATATAGAATAATGAACTCAAAATTAGGGACAATTCACTGTTACTCTACAGTGATTCTTGTACAAGCAGACAATTGGCCGCAGGCACAAGCCCATCGAAGAAGAAAATTATGTGTAGAAATAAAGCACACTTAACTCGGACGACTTTGCAAAACCTAAGGGAATGCATAGGAGTATATATGTAGTGAAAATGGACTCTGTAGGTGAGACGTTGTTTGTGCAGATGTGACCTCACAAAAACAAGATCCCCTAACCCCGATAATTTTTACAGAAGCAACCCTTTGCTCGTAGGAGAAGATTTGTGGAAGCGAAAAAATCTTACTTGTGTGATTGCACCAGTAAAACTATATCTGAAAAACACTCTAAAAAAACTAACTCTAGAAATTAAACCTCAGAATCCATTCCTACAAAAATAAACCAAATATGTAGATTGTCAAAAAATCATCCTCCAGACTTGTTGAAATCATCAAATAATTAATCTGAGGTCATCTTGATCAAATATTGACTGTGATCAATCTTAAATTTTTTAAAACTCAAGAATTCACCCAGTGACTCAAATCACTCTAGAACACCTTGAGATCCATACCAGTCATCCAACCTAGTCAAAAATCACCTTTTGACCTAATGGGAATGTCAGAATTTAAATTTGAGCTCGTTAACCTAGAATGTTGAATTTGGTCAACCTTTAAAACTTTCAAAACTAAAAATCTCATCCAATATCTATCCAATTACCTCAAGAATAGTATCACCCATCTCCATAGGTCACACATGATATACAAAAGCTACGACAAGGGTTCAAATAGGAAAAACACATATTAACCTCAAATTAACTATGAGGCTCTTGTCAGTCCCCAAACCTATACCCTGAGCGTGGTTGACACTCAAAACTAATACTAACCAGAGAAGAGCCTTGAATAATCTTACTACTAAACTGAATACTAAATAAATCCACAAAAACTTTTCAATACAACGAGCATGTAATTCTTTTGAAAGAAAAATCAATATCTTTATTTTAGAACTCTGACAATATGAATATCTGTAAAATGACTGAAAATTAACACTTTAATGGCTCATCTATGAAGCCTCTAGCATTTGAGAAATAGTCTACAATAATAAATATAATGACCAAATCATTGTTATGCTAAAAAAGAGAGTAAAACCTTCACCTAGTTTCTCCTGAGACCAAAAATTGAAAATTCTAGGTTGACTTAGTTTCAGATATATTTTGAGTGTGTGGTGGTCTAGGGAATTCTAGGAATTATTAGAGTGCTCATTTGTATTTTTGATTGTATTGTGTATTAGAGGATGAGTTTAGAAAGTCGTAGAAACATCTGGTGCATAGAACGGGTTAGTAAAACTCTTGTTAATTATAGTGATTATCGTGAAAGGGTCTATTCAGAATGATGAATTTTGAGAGGTGTGTTATGAAATGGTCAGAGCTGGGACCAAGTCCTGAGATACTAGTTTGGGTCCGCTGCAGTGACAAAAGTACCGCTATAGCAGCATCATTGCAGCTGTAGAAGTGTGCGCTGCAATGACAATCCCTTTTGGCCTAGGTGCTGCTGCAGTGACGGATTCTCTGTTATGGTGATAGAAGTGCTGTTGTAGAAGTGGAAATGTAGTATACCAATTTTTTTTTAAAAAAAATTATTTTTCATTCTCACTTTTCTAAAAATGTTCAAGAGCTTAGCATAGGCGATTCTTCACAACTTTTGGGGTTTTCCATCTTTGAGGTAAGATTCCTTTACACTTAAAACTTGAATTACTCTTTTAGATTCTTAAGATTGTAAGAATTATGGCCATGGTGGAATCTGAAAGTTAGCCCTAAGTTATGAACCGGTGAAAATTGGAGGGGAATGACGTTTTTATCAAGTATTACTATTCTAGGAGGTTAGAAAATACTTTCTATGGTAGAATTAATGATTATTAGTTGAATTATGAAGAATTCAAAGAGTTTAAAGGGGTAGAAAAAAGTGATGAACTAGATTAAGTTCTTGAGTAATTTGATAAATGTAAATTCCTAATGCTTAGGAAGGGTTGATTGTTGTGTTAAAGTCTGTGTATCTATTGTTTATAGACCAAGAACAAGCAAAAATTGCAAGAAAAGGAAAGACTATTGTGTAATATTATTTTGGGAAAGGAATCGATATAGGTTATGGTTTAAATTATAGTAAATACTTTCTTGACTCTGTGCTTATATGTAAGTTGGGTGTTTGCGATTTTCTTTCGAGCATTACTTGTGATTATTGATTATATCATGCATTGAACATATGGTTTTGAGATACTATTGAGGTGATATATGGATCGGGTGCCACATTGATACTGTTATATGGATCAGGTGTCACGCTGATATTGTCTTAGAATGGGTGTCACAGTGATACTGGTATATGGACATAGCTCATCCCCTGCAGGTCATAACTGAGAGTCCTTGCCAAATCTAGTATGTGTGTACATCTTTTATGCATACAATCATCATTTCATTGTACTTATAATTGTGGTGACTATTGTTGAAGAATCTGTCTAAGTGTAGTTGATTACTTGTATAACTGTATCCTCTTTAGATAAAGTGTTATGACTGTACTTATTTGTCAACTAATTGTGAGTTGTGTTTTGATTGCTATTACTTACATTTCACTTGCTTATTTGTATAGTGTTGAGTTGAGTCGACCGATGACACCAACCAGTATTAGTTGTTGTACTGATATGTCACGCCATGAGGTTACCCCCTAGATGCGACACAGTAGTTAGTGTCACACGTGACCCCAAGCTAACTCATGGTCTGGCATAACTAAGCATTTCTAAAATAGATACTAACTGTGCGAAAGCTAAACTGGTTTAAATAAGTAGTTTGGAGGATAATCCAATAAGCTTCTGAATATATCTGAAAATATATTAATATTCTGAACAAACACTGACTGCAAAAGCTGAAACTATTACAATGTCTGAAAGCCTCTAACTGAAATGACTTGCTGGGACACACCCCCAGTTAGATCCAAAAGTCTGAAACTAAAAGTAAAGACTATATAAGTAACATAAATCTAGTCCTCGAAGAATGAGGACTCACCAACTAAGCTATTGAATAGGGACTGGAGAATCGCACTAAACGCGATCTGGATACTGAGCGCCTGAACCTACATCATGATAAGATATAGCACAAAAGTATGCGTCAGTACTTGGAAAGTACTGAGCATGCAGGATATATGCAATACTGTGTATACAAATATTGAAAGGATAAAAGACATACTAAACATGAAAGATATACTGAAACATGAGTGAGAGATAAACTGATGCAATGACCAAGTATTTAATCATGCACTGTAACATGCTGAACTAAACTGAATAACTGAATACTGAATACAAGGCCAATGCATATACTGAATCTGAACTGTAGGAGCTACTGTTAACCGACATACCCCAAGTTGAGCTACCTATGGGGCCAACCTGTAACCCTAGATGGTAGGGTGTTCATAATTTACAAGGGTACAAACATAATCTAGCATGGATCCACTAATTTGATGTCCAACAAAGGACTAGGATGTCAAGTCTAAACTGACGGGTGACACCCTTAGAACATACGGTGGAGCCGTAGTTCTGGGACTTAGAGACTTCTACTAAAGGACTCAGCCTAAACTGATGGGTGAGTCTTCATCCCTTAGTCCACTCTGTGCTAAGCCTCTCCCAACTAAATGTATAAGTAATAAATGCAAAATGAAATACTGAATAGCTCAAATACTGTTTATTCTGAGAATGCAATATAATAATATTGAAGACTGATAGCATTCTAAGCCTAAAATATAATTGACTGCAATATCTGTTTAGCATGGATGAATTTAAGATACTAAAATTACAACATGCTAGGGTCATATAATTCTGAGTACATGACTGTCCTAGGTTCTCAAGAAAACCAGTGATGAATCCCATACACAACCATAGAAACTGAATTAGAACAAGTTCATAGAATTTAGGAGCCCTAGTCTGAATAACTAACTGAAAATTAAAGAACTAGACTGTATCTAGGGACTGAAGGGGTGAAAGGAGCCCATTAATGAAATCTCACATACCTGGAAGAAGATTCTATGGAGAAATCCTTGGATTTGGGGCCTAAACTTGAGAGAACCTTCTGCTTGTTCTTGAGAGGAAAAAACATCTCTTTTATCCTATTCTACTAAGTGTCGGTTTAATCTAAGGAAATAAGGGGGTTTGGCTAGTGATAGGCTTAAAATTATCCTTTAGCTTAGTAAAACAACATAGCTTAGTCTTTAAAAGAGGTAGGAAAATTCTAGAATACCTCGAGAAAATTAAAAGAAAACTGCTAAAATTTTCAGAACATCGGACCACGGATTGGTCGATGGACCGTGGTTTTGAACGATGGACTGTCGACTGAATCATGGTTGTGTCCTTGAGTTCTGGGGTTTGTCTGACCTGCTGATTCCATGAGTCACAAGATGGACCATGTTTCTGAATGATGGTCTGTGGTTTGACTCATGATTTTTGGACCTTAAGTTGAGGGTTCTCTGATCAAAAGGAACCACAGTTGATAGGACAGACCGTGGTTCTAAACTACAGTCTATGGTCCCATCTGTGGTTTTGAGGTGGGAATTTGGCATCTCCCTGAAGGACAAATCCACGAGTGATAGAAGGGATGGTGATTTCAAACCACTATCCGTCAAATCAACCATGGAATAACAGGGGTCAATACTGGGGTTCAGACCATGGGCCAGATCACAGCTCGTGATTCTGAACAACGGTCCGTGATCTTGACCATGGTTTCAGGGAACTTGGAATTTTCTAAAATTTTTTGCTGCTAAGTTTTGTGCAGTAGTTGGTTCAAATTCTTAGGTGTTACAATATCCCCCCCTTGGGATTATTTATCTTCGAATAAAGACTAACAAGGTGAGTTTGGAGGGAAAGAGTTGCAATCCCTACCAACTGAGTTCTAAGAAGCTGAATTCTGACTAAATTGAGTGCTAAATATATAAAACCATGCTAAAAATGCTGGAATAGCTGAGAAATATGGTATTGAGACTGGAGCACACATGATTAAACTGGAAAACTAGAGAAGAACTATTATCTCAAGCTGAAGCTGGGTTGGAAGGAAAGAGGTGAGGATATTTGGCCATCATAGCTGCTTCTGCTTCCCAAGTAGCTCCCTCAATGGACTGATTACTCCAAAGAACATTTACTGAAGCGACCTCCTTATTTCTCAACCTACGAACATGATAGTCAAGAATCTCAACTGGAATCTCTTCATAGGTAAGGCTATCCTTCACAACCATATTCTCTAATGGCACAATCGACGCTGGATCGCCAACATAATTTTTTAACATTGAAACATGGAAGACTGGATGAACCACTGTTAGTTCTACTGGCAATTCTAACTCATAAGTTACATTATCAACCCTCTTCAGTATTCTGTAAGGACCTACATATCTGGGACTGATCTTCCTTTTACTGCCAAATCACATCACACCCTTCATGGGTGATGCCTTCAGGAAAACCCAATCATCAATCTCAAATTGTAAGTCCCTTGTCCTCACATATGTATTGGACTTCTGACGACTCTGAGCAGTCTTCAAACCTTCCCTAATAAGCTGAACCTTCTCTCTAGCCTCATGAACCGAATCTGGCCTAATCAAGGCTACTTCACCTACTTCAAACCAACCAACAAGTGATCTACACCTATGCCCATAAAGAGCCTCATACGGGGCCATCTAAATACTGAAATGGAAGCTATTATTGTAGGCGAACACTATGAGAAGTAAGTGACCATCCCAACTACCTTTGAAGTCAATCACATAAGCTCTCAGTATAGCCTCTAAGGTCTAAATGGTATGCCTCTCCTGACCATCCATCTATGGATGAAATATTGTGTTGAGGTTTACCTGAGTACCAAGAATTTTCTGAAATGATCTCTAGAAATGAGATGTAAACTGAGTACCCCCTATCTGAGATGATACACAAGGGAATTCCATGCAACTTGACTATCTCACGATATAAAGTCTGGCATAATCCTTTGCTGAATCTGTAGTCTTGACAGCTAAAAAGTGAGTGGACTTAGTCACCTTGTCCATAATCACCCAAATGGAGTCATGCTATTGGTGAGTACGAGGATAACCTGTAATGAAATCCATATTGATCACTTCCCAATTCTAAGTAGGAATGCTAATATCCTGAGTCACACCTCCTGGTCTCTGATGATCTACCTTCATCTGCTGATAATTGGGACACTTAGCCAAAAAATCTGCGATGTCCCTTTTCATGTTGTTCGACCAATAGACTTCCTGTAGATCACGGTATATCTTAGTGGCACCGGGATGAATAGAGTATATAGAACTATGGGCTTCTGTCAGGACCTGCTATGTCAACTCATCCATATTAGGAACACATGAACGACCCTGGTAGTGAAGCACACCATCTCCCTCTTAGGAGAAAACCTCAACCCTCTGCTGATGGACCGCACTTTTTGACTGAAGTAAGATGGGATCATTGTCTTCCTTCTCCTTTACCTCCACTACTAAAGAAGATTTTGACCCATTCTGGACTATCACACTATCATCTGCTGTGTCTATAAGGCAAACTTCTAAGCAAGCAAGACTATGAACACCTTTAGCTAACTCCTTCTTTTCTTCCTCAACATGTGAAACACTACCCATAGACAGTCTGCTGAGGGCATCAACCACTACATTGTCCTTACCCGAATGGTAGAGCACATTCATATCATAATCCTTGAGGAATTCGAGCCATCTTCTCTGACGAAGATTCAAATCTTTCTGGGTGAACACATACTGGAGGCTCTTATGGTCTATAAACACATCCATATGGACATCATACAAGTAATGTCTCCAAATCTTTAAGGCAAAGACAATTGTTGCTAGCTCAAAGTCATGAGTCAGATAGTTCTTCTCATAAATTTTAAGTTGTCTGGAGGCATAAGCTATAACCTTACCATGCTGCATCAAGACATAACCTAAGCCAACTCTAGATGTTTCACAATATACAACAAAACCATTTAAGCCCTCTAGTAGAGTTAAAATAAGAGTTGTAGTCAACCTAGTCTTCAACTCTAGGAAGTTTTTCTCACATTCATCTGACCACTTGAACTTAACCTTATTCTGAGTCAATCTGGTCAATAGGGCAGCTATGGATGATAATCCTTCAACAAATCTCCTGTAGTAACCAACCTGACCCAAGAAGCTTCTAATGTCTGTTAGAGAGGTGGGTCTAGGCCAGTTTTTCACTGCCTCTACCTTCTGTGAATCAACTCGGATGCCCTTATTAGATACCACATGATCAAGGAAATCAACTAACCTCAACCAAAATTTGCACATACTGAACTTGGTAAATAACTGGAGATCCTTGAGATTTTTCAGCACAACCTCAAGTGATTTGCATGCTCCTCATCACTCTGAGAATATACAGGAATATTATCGATAAAGACGATGAAGAACATGTCTAAATACTACTTGAACACCCTGTTCATTAAATCCATGAAAGCTGCAGGAGCATTTGTTAGTGCAAAAGACATAACTATAAATTCATAGTGACCATACCCAGTTTTGAAGGTTGTCTTTGAAATGTCACAATCTCTGACTCTAAGCTGATGATAGCCAGATCTGAGATCTATCTTAGAAATGCAATTGGCACCCTGAAGTTGGTCGAACAAGTCATCAATCCTGTTGATGGGATACTTGTTCTTGATTGTGACTTTGTTGAACTGACGGTAATTGATGCTCATCCTGAGAGAACCATCTTTCTTACACACAAAAATAACTGGAGAACCCCATAAAGAGATGTTGGGTCTGATGAAGCCCTTATCTAGAAGGTCTTTCAACTATTCCTTCAATTCCTTAATCTCAGTTGGAGCTATTCTGCAAGGTGGAATTGAGATAGGCTGGGTATTAGGAAGGAGATCTATTTCAAAGTCAATTTTCATTTTAGGAGGAACTCCGAGATGATCTTCTAGAAACCCATTTGGGAATTTGTTAACCACTGGGACTGACTCAAGAGTTGGGGTCTCGAAAGCAGAATTCTTGACCCAAACAAAATGATAGATATACCCTTTGGAAATCATTTTTTTGGCCTTAAGGTAAGAGATGAACTGACCTATAGGCACTGTGGTGTTACCCTTCCATTCTTAGACTGGTTCATTCAGAAACTGGAATCGGACAATCCTAGTTCGAAAATCAACTGAGGCATAATAGGAATGAAACCAGTTCATGCCTAGAATAATATTGAAGTCAGTTATTTATAACTCTACACGATCGACTAAGGTGACTTTCTGGGAAATTGTGATAAGGCAATTTTTGTATACCCGTCTAGCTATAACTGGGTCACTAATAAGAGTGAAGACTGAGAAGGGTTTTGGGAGGATTTATGGACTAACACAAAGGTCTACTGCTATATAGGGAGTCATAAAAGAGAGTGTAGCTCTGGGATCTAACAATGCATAAACATCAAGATAAAAGACTCGTAACATACTCGTGACCACGTTGGGTGAATCTTCCCAATCTTGTCGAGTCTGAAGAGAATATAACCTATTTTGGTGCTGAGCACCACGTGCACTAGATGAGGCACCCTACTGAGTCAGGTGACCTGCTGGAGCTACTGTAGAGTTTGCCTGACCCTGTGGACGAGTATCGCTGCCCTTTTGGGTAGTCACTGGACAATCCTTCATTCTGTGGCATGGCTTACCATATCCAAAACAATTTCCACCACCTACCATACACTTCCCTTGGTGGTTCTTACCACACTTCTTGTAAACTGGATGAGTGTGCCCACTAGTAACACTGCCTTGGGACATAGAGCCTGGTACCCTATCTAACTAATCCTGTCTAAAATTGGGCACTGGGGCACTAGCAGAAGATAGGGCTGGAGCTGAAGACTTATGGCAGAACTGAGAATGATTTCCACCATCTGACCTCTTCCGAGAGTAACTGAAGTCACCTGTTCTGGCCCTCTTGCTGTCCTTTCCTCTCTCTTTGATTTTCTTCTCCTCAATCTGCTGGGCATGAGACATCAATCTGGAGATATCCATATTCTTCACCAATATTGCGGTCCTGCACTCCTTGACCACATCATCAAAGACACCTGCCACAAACTTACTCATATGAGCACTGCGGTCAGCTACCATTGGCGGAGCATACTTGGATAGTTGAGTAAACTTGAGGGAATACTCCTTCACACTCATGTCATCCTGCCTCAGATTGATGAACTCTTATACCTTGGCTTTCCTGAGCTCAAGTGGGAAGAACCTGTCCAGAAAAGCAGTTTTGAACTGACTCCAATCTATTGGGCCTGTATTTGTACCTCTAGTTTCCTTCCACTGCTTATACCATATGTGAGCCACTCCCTTAAACTGATAAGCAACTAAGTCTACACTCTCAACCGGAGTGACACCTATAATATCAGTAACCTTTTGGATGTCATCAAGGAATTCCTATGGATCCTCTTCAGTCTGAGAGCCTTGGAATTCCGGAGGATTCATCCGAGTAAAGTCATGGACCCTAGCTGCTGTTGAGTTATTATATGGTGGGGCTGGTGCCATAGCCTACTAATTCACTTGATTTTCCATGGCTTAAGCCAGCACCTAAAAAGCATCCCTGAACTCAGCATGAGTGAGTTTTTCATTCAGAGGGTCTGCTAGAACTGGTGGTGCCTGCTGGTTCCCATTTCTATTTCTGTTTCCCCTTCTATTTGATCTTCTAGGAGGCATTTTCTATAATGCAAAGAATACGAGTTAGAAGGAGATAAAATAGAGTTCACACTCTAAAGCATGAGATGAAAAAGAAGGAAGGGAAGTTTTCCAAAAAATGCCCCATAGCCTCTCCCCCATAAGTGTGGCGCGTTTCACACCCATGAAGAAGTTTATACTTGACACAACTTTCAGACACCCTAGGACACTTGAACCTAATGCTCTGATACTAAGTTTGTGACACCTCGAGGCTATCCCCTAGATACAACATGGTGCTTAGTGTCATAAGTGACCCTAAGCTAACCCATAGTCTAGCATAACTAAGCATTTCTGAAATAGATACTAACTGTGCGGAAGCTAAACTAGTTTAAATAAATAAGTTTGGTAGATAATCCAATAAGTATTTGAATATATCTAATAATATATTAATATTCTGAACAAACACTGACTACAAAAGCTGAAACTATTACTATGTTTGAAAGCCTCTAACTGAAGTGAGTTGCTGGGATAAACCCCAAGCTAACTCAAAAAGTCTGAAACTAAAAGTAAAGATTGTATAAGCATCAAAATCAAGTTCTCGAAGAATAAGGACTCACCAACTGAGCTGCTGAATAGAGAATCGCACTAAACACAATCTGTTTACTGAGCGCCTGAACCTACATCATGATAAGATATAGCACAAAAGTGTCACGACCCAAAGCTACCCCCTGGATGTAACACGGTGCTTAGTGTCACAAGTGACCCCAAGCTAACCCATGGCATGGTAAATCTATACAAAATCAAGTTAAGACATGCACTGTGCAGAAGCTAAAACAGTTTTAATATATGAAAGCGGGAAGAACCCAAGAATCTGAATATAAAACGTATATAAAAACATAGTGTTGACTGGAAACCACACTAACGACTGTTGAATCTAGTCTATGTCTGAAAGCTTTCTAACTGAATAGGAGTTGCTGGGACATGCCCCCCAGCTAACTCTAATAAATCTGAACCGTAAATAAATGCAGAAGATATAAGCATGTCTATCATCCCCAAACTACTGAGGACTCACCAACTGAGCTGCTGAATACGAACCGGAGGTAAAACTAAGAGCGGTCTGGATGCTGAGTACCTGAACCTATATCATAAAATGATGTAGCACAAAGTATGCGTCAGTACTTTGAATGTACTGAGTATACAGGATACATACAAAGCTGGACAATATAGGACTGAACATGAAAATAAATATACTGCAACATAACTGAAAGCTGAACTGAATGCAATGACCAAGTATAAATCATGAAATAATATGCTGAACTGAATAATGAACATTAATACTGGATACAAGGTCAATATACATGAATCTGAATGTGGGAGACACTACTAACCGACATACCCCAAGTTGAGCTAACTATGGGGCCAACCTGTAACCCTTGATGGAAGGGTGTTCATACCTTGCCAAGGGTATGAAAAGGTCTGACGTGGATCCACTATTGATACCCACAAGGGACAAGTAGGTGCAACCTAGTCTGACAGCTGGCTTCTTTAAACCTATGGTGGCGCCATAGTCCTGGGAGTTGGGAACTGCTTCTAAAGGTCTTAGCCTAAGCTGACAGCTAAGCCTTCATCCCTCGTCCGCTCAGTACTAAGTCTACTCCCACTTCTTGTAAGTAATAATGTACTAAAATAAAAGATAGCTCAAAACACTATTAAATGACTGAGAATGCAACAGACATAGGCTGAAGGATATGACATTCAATTTCTAAAGCATAAGCATATAACTGATCTGCCTAGCAAGCTAAATTCATAAAAATACTGGAATTTCTACAAGCTAGTGTTTCTGAGCATTATTCATGAAACTATATTAATTCTCCAAGAAACATATAAGCAATACCCTAAAAGCTGTAAGAATTGAATTACAATAGTTCCCTAAGATTTAGGAACCCTAGGTCTGAAACATTCATGGAGAAAAGTGAAGGCTGACTGGATTCTAGAGACCTAATGGGTGAAAGGAACCCACTAGTGAAATCCCACATACCTAGTGAAGAAATGCATGGATAAATCCTTGGATTTTTGGGGCTGAACTTGATGAAGACCTCCGTTTGTTCTTGAGAGAAAACTATCGCCTCTTTTGATCCTTTTCTTTCTAAGTCCGATGAATTTAGGATAATGTAGGTTTAGGTAGCTTTTGACTAATAAAGTAGGCTTAGAATAGTCAAAACAACGTATCCTAGGCATTAAATTAGGTAGGAAATGTCTGGAATGCCCCTAGAAAATAATTACAAAAACTATTGAAAATCGCGACTCAGGGATCACGACTTGGTTCTATGGCTTGTGGAAAGATCCACGGATCGTGGAACTCAGTTATGGTCTCCTGGTCCTGAAAGTTGGGCTAGTGGATTGAATCCAACGAGTTGGGTTCACGACTCATGGAACCTTCTATGGGTCATGGAACCCACTCGTGGTTCCTGAACTGAGATTCTTGGTTCTATGAACTTTGGTTCCACGAATAGGGTTCACGACTCATGGAAACTTCCACGGGTCGTGGAACCCAATCTTGGTTCCTGGGGGCATCTGGTACAAGGATTCCACGGACAAGTTCTACGGCCTGTGCAAACTTCTACGGTCCATAGACTTGAGTCATGGAATGAACTTCAGAAGAGCAGTCCTCTAATCTTTATTCCACGAGTCCAGTCCACTACTCGTGGACTGTTCCATGGCTCATGGAAGTGACACTTGGTCCTGCTGACAGTTGAAATTTTTGTTTCTTCTATTTTTTCTGAGCTAAGTCTGGTCTTGGATGTTCTGAGGTGTTACAATATCTCCCCTTTGGGATCATTCGTCCTCGAATGAAGACTAAACAAGCTGAGTTTGGGAGGAGGGAGGTGCAATCCCTACCAACCGAGTACTAGAAACTGATATCTAACTGAACTGAGTTCCATGAACATGCAAATATGCTGAAATGCAAGGAAAACTGATGGAACAAAGTACTGAGGCTGGATTACACAAGATTAAATGGAGTGACTGGAGAGGAGCTATTACCTCTAGCTGGATCTGAATCAGAAGGTAAGAGGTGAGGTTAATTAGCCACCATGGCTGCTTCTGCTTCCCAAGGAGCTCCCTCTACGGAGTGATTTCTCCACAAAACTTTCACTGAAGCGACTTCCTTATTTCTCAACCTACGAACCTGACGGTCAAGAATCTCAATTGGAACCTCCTCATAGGTGAGGCTATACTTCATAGCCACACTCTCTAAGGGTACTATCAATGCCGGATCACCCAAACACTTCTTCAGCAAGGAAATGTGAAAGATTGGATGAACCGCTGTTAATTCTACTGGAAACTCTAACTCATAATCCACCTCAGCAACCCTTTTCAAGATTCTGTAAGGGCCTACATACCTGGGACTGAGCTTCCCTTTCTTGCCGAATCTCATCACCCCCTTCATGGGTGACACTTTTAGGAAAACTCAATCATCGATCTCAAACTCTAAGTCTCTTCTCCTCACATATGCATAGGACTTCTAACGACTCTGAGACATTTTTAGCCTCTCTCTGATAAGCTGAACCTTCTCCATAGCCTCATGAACCGAGTCTGGCCCAATCAAGGCTGCTTCACCTACTTCGAACCAACCAACTAGAGAACTACATCTACGCCCATACAGTGCCTTATATGAGGCCATCTGAATACTGAAGTGATAACTGTTGTTGTAGGCAAACTCTATGAGAGGTAGGTGATCATCCTAACTACCTTTGAAATTGATCACACAAGCCCTCAACATGTCCTCTAAGGTCTGAATGGTACGCTCTACCTGACCATCCATTTGTGGATGAAATATTGTACTGAGATTCACCTGAGTACCAAGACCTTTGTGGAAAGATCTCCAGAAATGAGATATAAACTAAGGACCTCTATCTGAGATGATAGACAAGGGAACCCCATGCAGCCTGACTATCTTGCTGATGTAGAGTTTGGCATAATCCTCCGCTGAATCTGTAGTCTTGACTGCCAAGAAGTGAGCTTACTCAGTGACCCTGTCCACTATCACCCAAATGGAGTCATGTTGTCTGCGAGTACAAGGTAAACCCGTAATGAAATCCATGTTGACCACTTCCCACATTCAAGTAGGAAAGCTAATCTACTGAGTCACACCTCCTAGTTTCTGATGTTTTACCTTAACCTGCTGATAGTTGGGACACTTAGCCATAAAATTTAGGATGTCCCCCTTCATACCGTTCCACCAATAGACTTCCCGTAGATCACAGTACATCTTAGTGGCACTTGGATAAATAGAATATCTAGAATTATGGGCCTCTGAAAGGATCTGTTGTCTCAACTCATCCATCTTAGGAACACATAAGCAACCCTGATAACGAAATACACCATCTCCCCCTTGGGAGAAAACCTCAACTCTCTGCTGATGAACTGCACCCTTCAGCTGAAGTAATATGGGATCATTATCCTATTTCTCCTTAACCTCCACTAAATATTAAGATTCTGACCCATTCTGAACTATCACACCACCATCTGACATGTCCATAAGGCAGACTCCTAAGCTAGTGAACCGGTGAACATCTCTGGATAATTCTCTCTTCTCTTCCTCAACATGAGATACACTACCCATAGACAGTCTGCTGAGAGCATCAGCTACTACATTGGCCTTACCCGGATGGTACATCACATTCATGTCATAATCCTTGAGGAACTCAAGCCATCTCCTCTGACGAAGATTCAACTCTTTCTGGTTGAATACATACTGGAGGCTCTTATGATCTTTGAACACATCAACATGAACACCATACAAATAGTGTCTCCAAATCTTTAGGGCAAACACAACTGCTGCAAGCTCGAGGTCATGAGTCAGATAGTTCCTCTCATGGACCTTAAGCTGCCTGGAAGCATAAGCTATGACCTTACCCTGCTACATCAAAACACAACCCAGGCCGACTCTGGACACATCGTAATACACCACATAACCATCTGAACCATATGGTAGAGTCAAGACAGGTGTTGTAGTCAACCTGGTATTCAGTTCTAAGAAACTCTTCTCACGCTTATCTGACCACTAAAACTTGTCCTTTTTCTGAGTCAACTTGGTCAATGGGGAGGCTATGGATGAAAATCCTTCTACGAACCTCCTGTAATAACCATCCAAACCCAAGAAACTCCTGATGTCGGTCGGAGAGGTGGGTCTGGGCCAGTGCTTTACTGCCTTAATTTTCTGGGAATCAACACAGATCCCTTCTTTGGAAACCATATGACCAAGAAAAGTGACAGAATGTAACCAAAATTCACACTTGCTGAACTTAGTGAATAGCCGGCGATCCTTGAGAGTTTGCAGAACAACCCTCAGATGAGTTGCATGCTCCTTCTCATTCTGAGAGTAAACAAGGATATCGTCAATGAAAACAATGACGAACAAGTCCAAATACTATTTGAACACCCTATTCATTAAGTCCATGAGAGCTGCAGGAGCATTGGTTAGTCCAAAAGACATAACTACAAATTCATAGTAACCATACCGAGTCCTGAAGGCTATCTTTGAGATGTCACTACCTCTGACTCTGAGATGATGATAGCCGGATCTGAGGTCTATCTTAGAAAAGCAACTAGCACCCTGAAGCTTGTCGAACAATTCATCAATCCTGGGGATGGGATATTTATTCTTGATTGTGACTTTGTTCAACTGACGGTAGTCGATGCACATCCTGAGAGAACCATTTTTCTTACGCACGAACAATACTGGAGCACTCCATGGAAAGATGTTGGATCTGATAAAGCCCTTATCTAAAAGGTCTTTTAGCTGTTCTTTCAATTTCTTAAGCTCAGCTGGAGCCATTCTGTAAGGAGGAATCGAAATAGGATGGGTATCTGGAAGGAGATCTATTCCAAAGTCAATCTCCCTTTCGGGAGGAACTTCGGGTAGATCTTCTGGGAACACTTCTGGAAACTCACTCACCACTGGGACTTACTCAAGAGTTGGGGTCTCAGAGTTTGAATCCTTAACCCAAACAAGGTGATAGATGTACCCTTTGGAGATCATCTTCCTGGCCTTAAGGTATGAGATGAAATGACCTACAGGCACTGAGTTACTACCCTTCTACTTTAGGACTGGCTCGTTAGGAAACTAAAACTGAATGATCCTAGTTCTGCAATCGACTGAGGCATAACAGGAATGTAACCAATCCATGCCTAGAATGATATCAAAGTCTACCATTTCTAACTCTACAAGATCTGCTGAGGTGACTTTCTGGGAAACTGTGACTGGGCAATTTTTGCATACCCGTCTAGCTATAACTGGGTCACCAACTGGAGTAGAGACTGAGAAGGGTTCCAGGAGAGTTTCTTGACTGACACCAAAATTTATTGCTATATATGGAGTTATAAAGGAAAGTGTAGCCCCCGGGTCTAACAATGCATAAACATCAGTATTAAATACTTGCAACATACCCATGACCACATCAGGAGAATCCTCTTGGTCTTGTCGAGCCTGAAGAGCATATAACTTATTCTGGCACTGACTACCACCTGTATTAGACGAGGCACCCTGCAGAGTGGGGTGACCTACTGGGGCTGTTGTAGAACCAGTCTGAGTCTGTGGGCAAACATCCTTACGCTTATGAGAATATGTAGGATAATCCCTCATCATGTAGCCTGGATTACCACACCCAAAGTGATTTCCGTTGCCTGCCATGCACTCACCTTGGTGGTTCATACCACACTTTTTACATATATGATTAGTGTGCCCACTAGTAATCGTACCTTGGGACTTGGAGCCAGATGCTCTATCCTGCCTATCCTTCTAGAACTTAGGCACTGGGGCACTGGCAGTAGATGAAGCTAGAGCTGAATTCTTCTGGCGATATTGACAGCAGTTTCCACCCTCTGACCTCTATTGAAAGTGGCTTTAATCACCTGTCCTAGCCCTCTTAGTATCACCTCCCCTTTTCTTGATATTTTCCTCCTCAATCTGATGAGCATAAGTAAACATCCTGGAGAAATCCATTTCCTTAATGAGAATTGCGATCTTGCATTCCTTGACCACATCATCAGACACACCAGACACGAACTTGCTCATACGAGCTCTAGAGTTAGCTACTATTGCCGGGGTATACTTGGATAGCTGAGTGAACTTCAGAGCATAGTCCTTTGCCCTCATGTCATTCTTTTTCAGGTTGATAAACTCCTGAACCTTGGCTTCCCGGAGCTCTAGTGGGAAGAATCGATCCAGAAAAGTAGTCTTGAAGAGATCCCAAGTCACTGATCCTATATTGGCGAAATGAGATTCCTTCCACTACTGGTACCAAGTATAAGCCACCCCTTTCAGCTGATAGGCAGCAAAGTCTGCACTCTCAACTAGAGTGACACCTATAATGCTTGTCACTTTTTGAATATCCTTTAATAACTCTTAGGGATCCTCTTCTGACTTGGACCCATGAAACTCTGGAGGGTTCATCCGAGTGAAGTCTCGGATTCTGGCTGCAGCAGTATTAACCTGAGACGGAGCTGGTGCCACAGCCTGCTGATTGACCTGGGTGGTCATGGCCTGAGCAAGTACTTGAAAAGAAACCCTGAATTCAACATGCATAACTTACTCGTTCAATGGGTCTGCTGGAGCTGCTGGCTGATTCCTAGCATTAGCTCTTCTGGGAGGCATTTTTCTAAAATACGAAGAGCACGAGTTAGAATAGAGGAAGATTAAATAGAGATCATACTCTATAGCACGAGTTGGAAAAGAAAGAAGGGAAGTTATTCCTAATGACGTCTCATAGATTATCCCCCATAAGTGTGGCGCGCTTCACACCCAAGCGGAAAACTCTACTTAAAACGACTTTTAGACACCTTAGGACACTTAAACCTGATGCTCTGATAACAAGTTTTTCATGCCCCGAAGCTACCCCCCGGATGCAAGACGGTGCTTAGTGTCACAAGTGACCCCAATCTAACCCATGGCATGGCACATATATACAAAATCAGGTTAAGACATGCACTGTGCTTAAGCTAAAACGGTTCTAATATATGAAAGCGGGAAGAACCCAAGAATCTAAATATAAAACATATATAAAAACATAGTGTTGACTAGAAATCACACTAACGACTGCTGAATCTAGTCTATGTATGAAAGCCTTCTAACTGAATAGGAGTTGCTGGTACATGCCCCCTCAGCTAACTCTAATAAGTCTAAAACCATAAATAAATGTAGAAGATATAAGCATGTCTATCATCCCCAAACTACTGCGGACTCACCAACTGAGCTGCTGAATACGGACCGGAGGTCGAACTAACCGCGGTCTGGATGCTGCGTACCTGAACCTACATCATAAAATGATGTAGCACAAAGTATACATCTGTACTTTGAATGTACTGAGCATGCAGGATACGTACAAAGCTGGACAATATAGGACTGAACATGATAATACATATACTGCAACATAACTGAAAGCTGAACTTAATGCAATGACCAAGTATAAATCATAAAATAACATGCTGAACTGAATACTGAATATAAATACTGGATACAAGGTCAATACACATGAATCTGAATGTGGGAGACACTACTAATCGACATACCCCAAGTTGAGATAACTATAGGGCCAACCTGTAACCCTGGAAGAAAGGGTGTTCATACCTTGCCAAGGGTACGAACAAGTCTGACGTGGATTCACTACTGATGCCCATAAGGGACAAAGAGGTGCAGCCTAGTCTGACAATTGACTCCTTTAAACCTACGGTGGCGTCATAGTTTTGGGACTTGGGAACTGCTTCTAAAGGTCTTATCCTAAGCTAACAGCTAAGCCTTCTCCCCCTCGTACGCTTGGTACTATGTCTAATCCCACTTCTTGTAAGTAATAATGTACTGAAATAAAAGATAGCTCAAAACACTGATAAATAACTTAGAATGCAACATACATAGGCTGAAGGATATATCATTCAATTTCTTAAGCATAAGCATATAACTGATCTTCCTAGCAAGCTAAATTCATGAAAATACTGAAATTTCTACAAGCTAGGGTTTCTGAGCATTATTCATGAAACTGTACTAATTCTCCAAGAAACATATAAGCAATACCATAAAAGCTGTAAGAATTGAATTACAATAATTCCCTAAGATTTAGGAACCCTAGGTCTGAAACATTCATGGAGAAAACTGAAGGCTGACGGGAATCTAGGGACCTAATGGGTGAAAGGAACCCACTAGTGAAATCCCACATACTTGGTGAAGAAATCCATGGAGAAATCCTTGGATTTTTGGGGCTGAACTTGATGAAGACCTTTGTTTGTTCTTGAGCAAAAACTTCACCTCTTTTGATTCTTTTCTTTCTAAGTCCGATGAATTTAGGATAATGAAGGTTTTAGGTTGATTTTGACTAATAAAGTAGGCTTAGAGTAGTCAAAACGACATAGCCTAGGAATTAAATTAGGCTAGAAATGTTTGGAATACCCCTAGGAAATAATTAGAAAAACTGTTGAAAATCACGACTCACGGATCACGACTTGGTTCTACAGCTCGTGGAAAGATCCACGGATCGTGGAACTCAGTCGTGGTCTCCTGCTCCTGAAGGTTGGGCTACTGAATTAAACCCTACGAGTTTGGTTCATGACTGATAGAACCTTCCATGGGTCGTGGAACCCACTCGTGGTTCTTGAACTGAGATTCTTGGTTCTCTAAACTTTGGTTCCACGAATAGGGTTCACGACTCGTGGAAACTTTCACGGGTCATGGAACCCAATCTTGGTTCCTTGGGGCATCATCTACAAGGATTCCACAGACAAGTTCAATGGCCCATGGAAACTTCTACAGTCTGTAGACTTGAGTCGTGGAATGAACTTCAGAGGAGTAGTCCTCTGATCTTTATTCCACGAGTCCAGTCCATGAATTGTGGACTGTTCTACGGCTCGTGGAAGTGAATTGTGGTCCTGCTGACAGTTGAAATTTTTTCTTTCTTCTTGTTTTTTGAAGCTAAGTCTGGGCTTGGAAGTTCTGGGTTGTTACAAAAAGTATGCGTAAGTACTTAGAATATACTGAACATACAAGATATATGCAAAACTGTATATATAAATACTGAATGGATAGAAGACATACTGAACATGAAAGATATACTGAAACATGACTTAGGGATAAATTGATGCAATGACCAAGTATTTAATCATGAATTGTAACATGTTGAACTGAACTGAATAACTGAATACTGAATACAAGGTCAATGTATATACTGAATCTGAACTATGGGAGCTACTGATAACCGACATACCCTAAGCTGAGCTAACTCTGGGGCCAACCTGTAACCCTAGATGGGAGGGTGTTCATAATTACCAAGGGTAAAAATATAATCTAGCGTGTATCCACTAATTTGATGTCCAACAAGGGACTAGGGTGTCAAGCCTAAACTGACGGGTGACCCATTTAGAACCTACGGTGGTGTCATAGTTCTGGGACTTAGGGACTTATACTAAAGGTCTCAGCCTAAACAGATGGGTGAGACTTTGTCCCTTCATCAACTCAGTGCTAAGCCTACTCTTAACTGAATGTATAAGTAATGAATGCAAATTGAAATATTGGATAGCTCAAATACTAAATATTCTAAGAATGCAATATTATAATACTGAAGAGTGATAACATTCTAAGCTTTAAATATAACTGATTGCAATATCTATTTAGCATGCATGAATTTAAGGTACTGACATTACAATATTATAGGGTCATAGAATTCTGAGTACATGACTATCCTAGGTTCTCAAGAAAACCAGTGATGAATCCCATACACAACCATAGAAACTGAATTATAACAAGTGCATAAAATTTAGGAACCCTAGGTCTGACGAACTAACTAAAAACTGAAGAACTGGACTATATCTAGGGACTCAAGGGGTAAAAGGAGCCCACTAATGAAATCTCCCATATCTGGAAGAAGATTCTACGAAGAAATCCTTGGATTTGGGGCCTAAACTTGAGGGAACCTTCAACTTATTCTTGAAAGGAAAGAACACCTCTTTTCTCCTATTCTTCTAAGTGTTAGTTTAATCTAAGGGAATGAGGGGTTTTGGGTAGTTCTAGGCTTAAAATTAGCCTTTCACTTAGTAAAACAACATAGCTTAGGCTTTAAAAGTAGGAGGAAAAGTCTAGAATACCACTGGGAAATTATAAGAAAACTGCTAAAATTCTCGAAACATCGAACCACAGTTTTGTCAATGGACCTTGGTTCTGAATGATGGATCATCGACTGAATCGTGGTTTTGTCCTTAAGTTCTGGGGGTTCTCTGATCTTTTGATTCCATGAGTCACATGACGGATGGTTCTGAACGATGGTCCATGGTTTGACTCGTGGTTTTTGGATCTTAAGTTGAGGGTTCTCTAATCAAAAGAAACCACAGTTGACAGGATGGATTGTGGTTCTAAACTACAATCTATGGTCCCATTTGTGGTCCTGAGGTGGGAAACTGGCATCTCCCTGAAGGCCAAATCCATGAGTGACAGGATAAATGGTGATTTCAAACCACTATCCTTGAAATCAACCGTGGAATGACTGAGGTCAACACTGGGGTTCAGACCACGGGTCAGATCATGGGTCATGATTCTGAATGACAGTCTGTGATCTTGACCGTGGTTTCTGGGAACTTTGAAATTTTTGAAATTTTTTTCTGCTAAGTGATGTGAAGTAGTTGGTTCATATTCTGGAGTGTTACATGATATCACATGTACTCTCCTTTTTCTTAAGTACAGACCATATTCCAGCATTTGAGATAAGACCTCGACTTTAGTTTATGATTCAGGCATCAATTCAAGGGTGAAACCATGTCCCAACAACCATTGAATCATAAGTATGTTGGTTATGTCCTTGTTTTGAGACAGAGACATTCCTTTTATTCCATATTCAGGTTATTGATTAAACTTAGTGTTGAAATTCTTTAGAGTTCTTATTTGGTGACTTCGGGTCCTGGGAGTTATAATAATTAGAGATACTTTTGCACTCTCTTGATTAGATATTAAATGAGTTAGTATGACTTAATTTGTTTAAGATTGTGTTTTGTAAGCTAAATAGTAGTGACTTGATGAAAATGGTTTAGTCAAATTCTAGGTAGTTGGTTAAGGGTTGGGTTAGATAGTTCTCCTACTCTAGAGCTAGGGTGGGTGCCAATCATGATCTGTTGGATTGTGACAAAGATGGTATCAGAGCCCTGGGTTCATCGATCTCGTCTTACAAGAATGGGTCTAGTAGAGTCTTGCGGAATAGTACGAAGACATCTGTACTTTTCTTCGAGAGTCTATAGGTCTTTAGCAAGCAATTTTCATTTCTTTATTCCTTTCGTGCTATTAATTGATTTCAATTGATATCAGGTAATCCAAATTGGTATATAACCTCATTCACTCTTTCTTCGCAGATGGTGAACACTTGTTCAGCTGGAGCGGTAGCAGCACTAGCTCTGACTATTGAGGCTGCGGTTTAGGGAAGGCCTCGAGTTAAGGACAAAGTGAGAAGGGAGGAAGAGTGGTAGCACCTATCAGGGGTAGAGCCCGAGCAGCTAGAGGACCGAATAGGCAGAGATCACCATCCCCTCCCTCATAGCAGGATGCTCCAGATTTGGGTCAGAATGAAGAGATGATGGTTGAAGAGGAAGAAGTGGTGGTTCTAGAGAATGTGGTAGCCATGAAAAATGGTGCAACTCAAGTGCCTATGCATGCCAAGTTGATTCAGCAAGTGTTGGGATTTTTTTGAGTAGTTTGGCTGGAACCGGTACTACTCTAGCAGTTCCTATATTTTCATCTCTAGCCTTGCAGTATGCCATTGCTATAGCACATCGGATAGACAAAGGCTCTTAGATGGGAATATATCCCCCACAGGTATTGGGATTGGTGATGACCTATGATGAGCATGGATTATTCTATAATTTCATAAAGATGAAACCTCTAGTGTTTCAGTGTACTGAGTCAGATGATACTTTTGAGTTCTTGATTGACTATCACGAGCGTCTGCATAAG
Organism: Jaltomata sinuosa; assembly: GCA_003996215.1. Lineage (NCBI taxonomy): Eukaryota > Viridiplantae > Streptophyta > Magnoliopsida > Solanales > Solanaceae > Jaltomata > Jaltomata sinuosa. Next base: position 131,167 of record QJPP01001766.1, on the reverse strand, counting down.
ATGGGAATTGTGGAGAGGTATAGTGTGGATTTTGTGACATTTCCATTGTAGATGGAGGCCAAGCAATGGTGGAGGTCTTTTGTTGAGTATAGGGCTGGTTTACCTCAACTCACTTGGTGCTAATTTCAAAATGTGTTCCTTGAGAAATATGTCCCTCGTACCTACCGAGATATAAAGAAGGATAGGTTCTTGAAACTGGAGCAGGGTGATATGTTTTTGGAAGTCTATAAGGCCAAGTTTCAAGCCTTATCTAGCTATGCACTTCAGTTGATTTCTTAAGAGGAGGAGAGGATCAGGTATTTTGTGAAAGGTTTGAATTCAGGTCTTCAGGTGGCTGCTCTGCAAGTGTCTATGTCTAAAAAAACTTTTCAAGAAATGGCCGAGTTTATGAAAAAGGTGGAAGGGATTAAGAAATAAGGAGAGGTGAAGGCAGAGGGAAAAAAGGCCCATAAATTGGGTAATTTCAGTTGTACTTATTCGAAGGATCGTGGTTTAAATGGTTGATTTTCTCGCCCATTCCATTAAGCTATGCCTATATCTGCAGGGGGCCATCTGAGCTAAGTTATCATCCCTTTCGGGTAGATAGTCATACACCTTCAACATCTTGAATTTAGCAGCCTACTTTAGACATCAGATGCCATAAGTGTGGGGAATTCGGTAATATTCAGAGGTTTTGTCCTAACTACTTATCCACAGGATAGTTGACTCAACAACAAGCTTCTAGCTCCTTAGTTCTGGCAGGTCATGGTGGTGGAGTACATGGTAGGGGTCGTCCATATGGTAGGCATGGTGGTTACCATGTAGGGAGAGGTGGCTATCAAGTCAACTGTGGTGGAGGACAGGTTGGTTGAGGTGGCGCACATACTGGTAGAAGTGGTGGTCAGGGTTGTGATAAGGCTCATCTTTATGATGTTCTGGAATATCCTAAATCTGAAGCTTCTAATGAAGTGATCATAGGTACTATTCTTGTTTGTGATTGTATGTCTTCTGTATTATTTGATCCCGGATCTACTTTCTCTTATGTGTCTGTGAAATTTGCTTTAGGTTTGGACTTATGATATGAATTTCTTGATGTACCATGTATGTGTCTACACCAGTTAGGGTTTTTGTATATGTTGATCAGGTTTATCGGGCATGTCCAGTAATGTTTATAGGGTATAGAACTTTGGAAGACTTAGTAATCTTAGATACATAGGAGTTTGATATTATTTTGGGGATGAGTTGGTTGTCTCCTCACCATGCTATTCTTAATTTCTATGCTAAGACTATAACTATAGCTATGCCCAGGATGGATAAGTTAGAGTGGGAAGGTAATCTTAAGCCTACTCCATTGAGAATTGTGTCAGCTATTTGTGCCTAAAAGTTAGTTAAAAGAGTGTGTAGGGCGTTCCTAGCTCATCTTCGAGATGATAGTTTGACAGTCCCTTCTATTGATTTGGTTTCAGTGGTGTGTAAATTTTTAGAGGTGTTTCCTGATGATCTTTCTTGTATGCGACTCGACCATGATTTTGACTTCTATATATACTTTGAGCCGGGAACCCGCCCTATATCTATCCCTCCTTATAGAATGGCACTGACAGAGTTAAGAGAATTAAAATCCCAGTTGCAAGAGTTATTGGGGAAGGGTTTTATGTGTCTGAGCATTTTGCCTTGGGGTGCTATGTTGTGTCCCAGCGCAAACGCAAGTGTACGTGATCGTGCAAGTAATAAAGTGGCTCTTGCGAGCTGAATATCGATCCCATAGGGACTTGGTGTTTAGCAAATGATCTATCTTAATTATCACTATTAAAGTTAAACAAGTGCGATTCATAACCAAGAAGAATTTGAGTTTTTCTTATCTAAACTAAATACTACAATTAACGACGATATAAAATTCGGATTGTAAACAATATATAGAGAAATCCAGGGTTGATGCATTCACTACACAATCATGCTTAACTATGGTTTATAGCCATTGTTGGTGTATATCGTGATCGTTGATCTACGGGGTTGATATTATAACCCAGGAATGGTCATTCTCTAAGTCATCTACCCAAAATAATCTGACAACTACATCGTTGAGCGGGGATGTGAGTATTTACTTCGAATGCATTCAACTCTCTTCCCATTTTATTAACCAAGTCAGGCATTTAGGTATATCACTATCCTAACCACAAACCATCCTTTATAATTGCTAACTAACAATCAAAGATATGATACACACTCCTTACGTTCTTCATTCCGTCCCTCAACCACTGTGGTCAATTCGTTTTGAAATTTAGATTTATCCTAAAGTTCATGACGCTTTAGAATAGTAAAATAAGAATGTAAGAACAATCACATAACAAGATAAACAAGAAAACCAACTATAAAACCATAATCAAACAATCACGATGTAGCCTCAACCCTAGAAAGAGGGTGTTTAGCCACTCATAGTCTAATTAGCAATTTCAAAATTGATGTTATTCATACAAGAATTAAGTAATGAAAAAGAAGAGTATAAGAACCCTAAAGTAGCCTACTCCTTGTGTTTTTGCAATCCAAAGACGTCTAAGTATATGAACAATTGAAACTAGGTTATCTATTTATAGTGTAGGAAAAATTGCACCCGCCGGGAACAGGGTCTGTGACACCCTGCCCTTCGCGGAGGCTAGGCAGTGTGTCACGCTGCTTATAGAACCTAACAGCTAGGGTGATATGCCCTCATCGCTCCTGGCCACTAGAATTTGGTCACTGTTCTGGTGTCTCACCTCCGTGCAACGCTAATAAAATGGAGCTTAGCCTCCGTGGCACGGAGGTGTTTCTTGGCTGTCCATTTTCGCTCCCATGAACTCTTTCCACCTTGCTTTGAGTTCCAATGTCTTGTAGCTTGTTCATAAGCTTCAATTAGCTTCCATAGCTCCTCCAAGGGTATCCTACAACAACTCACAACCCACATTAGCTCATATAACAAAATAGAGTTCATCAAAGTACACTAGAATAGGCAAAGCTCAAGCTAGCAACACTAGTTTTCTCGTCTAAACTTTATTTGATCATTTTGACTCATTACTTCCTCTAAATGCACCCTAAACACTATAAACAGGCACAATAGCCACAAAGTACACCATTTTCACACTGTATACCTCAATAGCACATCAAGTTATCCTCAAAACTAAGCTAAACGCGCATAGATAATGACACTTAGGTGTATAACTACCCCTAAGATAACCACCCCACACTTAAAGCCTTGTTCGTCCTTGAACAACTCTTCACACTACTCACAATCAAGGAGGACTCCAACATATCTATGTAAACTAAGACACTCATGCTAGAACTATAACGACCATACGAATAGCAAGTTCTACATTCGGCATGCCATATTACAACTAGAATCACATAAATACTACTTCAAGACTTCCTAGTCTCAAGAATTTACTCTTCTTAGTTGGAAAACTCATGCATAATAGTCAACAAAGATATCATATAAGTCACCTATCTATCATCAAACATGTGCCCTCATCACAAGAGAGTTACCCATATTCACTCACACATATGCAAATTATCACAAGGATGGGTGTAAGAATCAAATTTCCCTCACTCTCATAAGGAATTCACATGTCACATAAGATGAACCATAAGCTTGCCCAGTGTAGTACTCCACTAAAATCAGAATGTCAATGCTCAAGATCAAGTAGTACTTTAAGGGTAGTAATGTAGGCTAAGGGACGGGTAGGAACTATTTGGTCAAGAATAGTGACTATCTTCCCTAAGCGCTTTAATACATCACACTATACATTGAACTCATCTCCAACCAACCTATTATTACAACAATATTATCTTCCCAACTCTCTTTTGTTTTGCCCCATCTTTTCAAGTTAGCTTACATATCTTTAGTAGAGAGTATTTGCTATCAACACATGAATCACTTTGTTTGATCAATTTATCTTTTTCATTTCATTACTCCCTACCAACAACATATAAATCTCTTCAACACACAAAAAGTTATTTCATTGGGGCTTCACTTTACTTTTCCTTCCTCAATCTTACACTCATTAATATCTTAATTTTTCAACTAAAGCGCTTAGGAGTTTTGGATTAAATTGCGGGAAATTGAAATAAATGGAAAAGCTATACATATGGCTTCCAAAGAATAGGCTAATGGCTCAACGGGGATAGCTAAGGTCATGAACAGTGGGTAGATAAAGAAGGTGTAAAACTTAGCTATCAAAGAAATGCCTATATCATCTCCTAAACTCAACATTCTTTATTTAACTTTGCAAACACACGGGGCAAGTTCTACACACCAAATGCAACATGGAATATACAATGACCTAACTCACACTTGGCACATGTTCAAATCAAGCAGGGAACTTATAGACTCTCGACCAAGCAATTGCATGAATTCAGAATTAAGCCAACAAGAGTCAGATAAAAGAGCTTAGGTGTCTCACAGTAGTCATTCAATTTTTCAAATCATGCCACATAATTCAACACCAGCTTTTCTCAAGTAACCATATGTAGCACCTATCAAGAGCATCTCTATTTATTCCTAAAGACAAATTTTAAATTTACTCCTAAAAATAAAAAATGATACTGGGTTCAAAGGGCTTCCCTCGGAAAATAATCGAAAAGAAAAACTGAGGGGTAGGTAAATTGTGCTCCTACTAGACAGACCCTACATCAACAAAACAGAAAACAAATAAAGATAAACTCTTTTTGTAGTTTTTCAATTTACTCAAAAACTAGAAAATAAATAAAAATAGACATCCTATAGCGCACTTCACCCTAAACAAATCAGAATATTCCCACCCCACACTTAAAATCATACTTTGTCCCTAGAGTATCAATGAAACGTAAAGGTAGAAATACTTCCTGAGGCCTCTAGGTCTAGCTAGTAGCATCAAGTTTGTCTCAGTGTTTTCCATGCTCCCTAGATCAGATCTCAGGTACTCAGACTTTCCTTCAACCTATCGACACAACACAAAACAATACCAAAGGTGATACTAAAAAAACAAAAAAGAATAAGAATACTACCTTAACTTGGGTTGCCTCTCAAGCAGCGCCTGATTTATTATCGCGGCATTACTCACATCACAACTTTTATTCCCATTCTCTCACCCTCTTCCTCTTACTCGGGGCCCATCTTCTCCTTCTTTATAGACCCCTCTTATGCTCACACTCGAGGTCTGGGGACTTTCTTGCGCCTACCTTCTTAGAATTTCATTCGGGTCCTTTAGATTTAGGCTCTTTTGGTAATTTGGGCAGCTCCATGAGAGAGTCCGAAGAGGTAATTTGAGGTATGCTCTTCTCCACTCCACACTCATCCACTTTCATAGTTGTGATCATGCGTATATATTTGTAGTGTGAGGGTGTTTTAAGGGTTGTGTACACTCTAAAGACCACCTCTTCATCATTCAATCTCATCTTGAGCGTGCCCGCTCTCACATCAATCAGTGCTCCACCGGTAGACATGAATGGATGTCCCAATATGATTGGCACCCTTTAATCTGTATCAAAATCAAGAACAATAAAGTCAGCAGGAATAATGAACTTACAAACCTTGATGAGAATATTCTCTACGTTTCCTTCAGGGACCACTCTAGTCATGTCTGCCATCTGTAGCACAACTGAGAAAGGCCTTGGCTTCCCCAACCCAGAAGTTTTAAACAATGAAAATGGCATCAGATTGATGCTTGCCCCTAAGTCACTCAAGGCTTGAACAATATCACTTTCACAAATTTGTATGGGGAGGGTGAAGCTCCCAGGATCGTTGAGCTTTTTGGGCATCTTGCTCATCACCACTGAACTGCACTCTTCAGTAAGTGCCACAGTTTCAATATCTGCAAGCCTTCTCTAGTTTTCCACCATATCCTTCAAGTACTTAGCATACTTAGGCATTTCCTGCAAAATATCTAACAAAGGAAAGTTAATGTGAAGTTCTCTGAACGTGTCAAAGAACTTCTTAAACCACGCATCCTTTTTGGATTTCTTAATCTTTTGAGGGAATGGTGGTGGTGGTCTATTTTGAGGTTGCTCAATCGTCTTATCATTAGGGTACTAAAACTTCCCCTTCTGTCATCTTCTTTTGACTCGGCCTGCTTTTTTGTCTGCTTGGAAGGGATCAACTCTTCTTGCACTTCATGATTTTTCTTTGGAGGTGCATTAGTCAAATCTCTACCACTCCTCAAGGTGATTTCCATCACTTGCTTTGGCTTTTTTGTATCACTAGGTAAACCCCCTTGAGGTCTTGTATTATGCTCCTGAGTTAGCTGTCCCATTTGAACTTCTAATGTCTTTGTGGCTAATTGCTAATTTTTTATGTCAGCAACCATCTTTGCTTGATCAGCAGCAATCTGTTCTTGATTAGCCGTGATCTTCTTATATATTTTCTCAATACTGCTGGCTTGAGTATTATTCTGCATACCTTGATATTGTTAAAACTGCTACAATTGAGCCTGATTACTACCCCAAGAGTAGTTACGCTGACCCTGCCAATTTTGACTATAGGCATTACCATAGTTTAAATTGCCTTTTTGTGCATTGCCTACAAAGTTTATCGACTCCAGATTCGCTCCACATAGGTCTGTTGAATGACCACTCAGACCGCAAGTTTTGCACCAAGTCTGAACCTGCTACACTACATTAACCTGAGCTTGAGGTTAAGTCGCACTAAACTTTTTGAACTGAGCCATCATCTGAGTCTGAAAACTGGCTAACTATGCCGCTAATGCCGTGACATTATACACCTCAATAATACCTACAGGCTTCTTCACCATACCTCTGTACATGTCACCATTCCACTTTGGATTGCCTTGTGCAATGCGATTGAGGAGAGTATACAGCTCATCATAGGTCTTCTCCAAAGCTTGACCACCTGCCGTTGAATCTAGCAAAATCTTTGTATTATGGTCAAGGGTTATAACAAATGTGTGAGCTAATACTTCATTAGTCTGCTGGTGGTGTGGGCAATCTCTGAGAAGGGACTTGAATCTCTCCCATGCATGATAGAGATTCTTGTCTAGTTTCTACTTGAAGCTCAAGATTTCACTCCTCAGCTTTGCAGTTTTGCCTGAAGGGAAGAATCGAATGAGAAACTTCTTTGCCAAGTCAACCCACATTATGATCGAATTTGAAGGTTCTGCCTTCAACCATTTCTTTGCTTCTCCCAATAGTAAGAATGGAAAAAGTGTGAGCCTCACGTAGTCTGTGGAGACTCCTGCAGGAATGAATGTGTCACTGATCTCTAAAAGGTTTTGTAGATGAACCTGTGGATCCTCATGTGACAAGCCTATAAACTATCCACTTGTGTGCAATAATTGCACCATGTTCAGTTTTAGTTCAAATCTGACTCCTGCGGTTGGCTTTTGAATGCAAGAGGTCACATTAGTTACGAGTGGAATTGCCACTTGGCGCACTATCCTACGAGCTGGTTGTGGTTCCTCTGCCATGACTGCAGCAAGTGTCGCAACCTATTAGCCTTGCGGGATTGGGTTGAGAAGTGTTGCTTCTCCCCTTTATTGGGGCAAGTGCTACTCAAGTACGGGAGGTGGTTCAACCAATTCCTTATCCCTTTCTAGCTTGTTCAAGATTAAGAATTGTCCCTTCAAATTCAGTAGCTAAGATCAAGTTATTAGCACTTATCGAATGAAATAGTAAAAGCAAAAATTAGAAGGTTGCTAATTTTAAGTCCCCGGCAATGATGCTAAAAACTTGTTGTGTCCCAGTGCACACACAAGTATACGTGGTTGTGCAAGTAATAAAGTGGTCATTGCAAGCTGAATATCGATCCCACAAGGACTTGGTGTTTATAAAATGATCTAACTAAATTATTACTATTAAAGTTAAACAAGTGTGATTCGTAACCAAGAAGAATTTGAGTTTTTCTTATATAAACTAAATACTAGAATTAACGACGATATAAAATTCGGATTATAAATAATATATGGAGAAATCCAGGGTTGAGGCATTCACTATACAATCATACTTAACTATGGTTTATAGTCGGTGTTGGTGTATATCATGATCGTTGATCTATGAGGTTGATATTATAACCCAGGAATGATCATCCTCTAAATCATCTACCAAAAGTAATCTTACAACTACATCATTGAGCAGGGATGTGAGTCTTTACTTTGGATGCATTCAACTATCTTTCCATTTTATTAACCAAGTGGAGCGTTTAGGTATATCGCTATCCTAACCGCAAATCTTCCTTTATAAATGCTAACTAACAATCAAAGATATGTTCCACACTCCTTACGCTCTTCATTTCGTCCCTCAACTCCTATGGTCAATTTGTTTTGAGACTTAGATTTATCCTAAAGTTCATGACGCTTTAGAATAGTAAAATACATAAGAACAATCACATAACAAGATAAACAAGTAAGCCAACTATAAAACCATAATCAAACAATCATGTTGTAGCCTCAACCCTAGAAAGAGGGTGTTTAGCCACTCATAGTCTAATTAACAATTACAAAATTGATGTAGTTCATACAAGAATTAAGTAATGAAAAAGAAGATAATAAGAACCCTAAAGTAGCCTCCTCCTTGTGTTTTTGCAATCCAAAGATGTCTAAGTATATGTACAATTAAAACTAGGTGTCCTATTTATAGTGTAGGACAAATTGCACCCATCGGGAATAGGGTCCGTGACACCCTGCCCATCGTGGAGGCTAGGCATGACATGCCCTCATTACAACTGGCCACTAGAATTTGGTCACTGTTCTGGTGGTTCACCTCCGTGCCACGCTAATAAAATGGAGCTTAGCCTCCGTGGCACGGAGGTGTTTCTTGGCTGTCCATTTTCGCTCCCACAAACTCTTTCCACCTTGCTTTGAGTTCCAATGGCTTGTAGCTTATATGTAGGCTTCAATTAGCTTCCATAGCTCCTCCAAGGGTCTCCTACAATAACTCACAACTGATACTAGCTCATATAACAAAATAGAGTTCATCAAAGTACACTAGAATAGACAAAGCTCAAGCTAGCAATACTAGTTTTCTCGTCTAAACTTTATTTGATCATTTTGACTCATTACTTGCTCTAAATGCACTATAAACACTATAAAAAGTATGTTAGCCACAAAGTACACTCTTTTCACACTATATACCTCAATAGAACATCAAGTTTTCCTCAAAACTAAGCTAAACGCGCATAGATAATGACACTTAGGTGTATAAATACACCTAAGATCATGCTCATATGCTTTTCATATAAAAGAATGATGGTAGTATACAAACGTGCATAGACTACCAGAAGTTGAATAGGGTAACTATTCATAACAAGATCCCTTGCCTAAAATAGATGACCTATTTGACTAGTTGTAGGGAGTCGCGGTGTTCTCAATGATTGATTTGAGGTTAGGTTACCATCAGCTTAAGAATCGGGCTGAGGACATCCCAAAAACTGCCTTCCAAACTCATTATGGACATTTCCAGTTCTTGGTTATGTCCTTTGGTTTGACCAACGCCCTAGCCACTTTTATGAGCTTGATGAATGGAGTATTCAAGTCATATTTGCATTTGTTTAATTGATGATATCCTAGTTTACTCAAGGAGTAAGAAAGAGCATGAAGCTCAGTTGCATACAGTGTTGGGGTTGCTTAAGGAGAAACAACTTTATGCTAAGTATTCAAAATGTGAATTCTGGTTGTCTTCAGTTTACTTTATGGGACATATGGTATCTAAGGAAGGGGTTATGGTAGACTCGCAAAAGGTGTAAGATATTAAAAACTGGGCCAGACCAACCAATGTCAAAGAGGTTCTTAGTTTTGTGGGGTTGGCCAGTTACTATCGTCAATTTGTTAAGGGATTTGCCTCCATTGCTTTGTATATGACTTGCCTAACTCAGAAGGAGGTACCTTTTGTGTGGGATGATAAATGTGAGGAGAGCTTTCAAAAGCTCAAGACCTTGCTAACTTTGTCTCCTATTCTTGCCTTGCCTATTGAAGATAAGGATTTCATTGTGTATTGTGATGCTTCACCGTCTGGTTTAAGTGCTATTTTGATGCAGGGTCAGAATGTAATTGCTTACGCTTTGAGGCAGCTGAAGCCATATGAGAAAAACTAACCCACCAAGGATTTGAAATTGGCAGCAGTGGTTTTTGCTTTAAAAATTTGGAGACACTACCTCTATAAGGTAAAATGTGAAGTGTTCACAGACCATCATAGTTTGCGACATGTGTTTACTAAGTGAGATTTGAATTTGAGGCAGAGAAGGTGGATGGAGTTTATCAAATATTATGACATCTCAATTCTATATCATTCGGGCAAGGCCAATATGGTGGAAAATGCATTGAATTGAAAGCCGACAAGCATGGGAAGTTTGGCATGGTTGGAGGTGTCGAGATGTCCATTGGCTAGAGAGGTACAAACTCTAACAAATAATTGTATGAGGTTACAGGTGACAATCAATGGAGGAGTGTTAGCCCATATAGAAGCTAAGTCTACTTTCTCTAAGGAAATTAAGAGTAGGAAGTTTGAAGATGAAAAGTTGAATAACCTTAGCGAGGAAGTGTTACAAGGTGAGTCCAAAGAGGCCATTCTTGATGAAGAAGGGGTGTTGAGGATTCGGAGGTGTGTGTACGTGCCTCGGGTGGGCAATTTAATTCCCACCATCCTTGTTGAGGATCACAATTCTAAGTACTTTATACATTTGGGGGCAACTAAAATGTATAGGGACTTGAGGAAGCATTATTAGTGGTGTAGAATGAAGTGAGACATTGTGGATTTTGTAACCAAGTGTCAAAACTGTCAGCAGGTTAAGTATAAGCATCAGAAACCTGGTGGCACTTTTTAGAGGATGCCCATTCTGGAATGGAAGTTGGAGAGAATAACCATAGATTGGGTCGTGGGTCTTCCTAAGAGCTCAAGGAAGTATGACTCTATATGGGTGATCATCGATCAATTGACCTAGTCTACACACTTTATTCTGGTAAGAATGGACTACAATGTAGCCAAGTTGGCTAAGATCTATATGAAGGAGATTGTGAGACTTCATGGGGTGACTATTTCCATAGTGTCAGATAGAGGTATGTAGTTTACCTCCAATTTTTGGGAGAAGTTTCAGTTAGAATTGGGTACTAGGTTGAACCTAAGTATAGCTTTTCATCCGTTGACTGACGGGCAGTCAGAATGGATGATTCAAGTACTTGAAGATATGCTCTGAGCTTATGTTATTGACTTTGGTGGTCAGTGGGACTAATATTTTCCCTTGTTTGAATTTGTGTACAACAACAACTACCACTCCAGCATTGACATGACTCATTTTGAAGCTTTGTATGGAAAGAGATATAGATTGCCAATTGGATGGTTTGATGCTTTTGAGGTAAGACCTTGGGGAACCGATATGCTAATGGAGTTGATAGATAAAGTGAGATTTATCCAGGAGAAGTTGGTAGTAGCTCAGAGTCAGTAGAAAGAGTATGCAGAAAATAGGGTAAGGGATATGCAATTTGAGAAAGGTGAGAAAGTTTTCTTAAAGTGTAACCCATGAAGGGTGTAATGAGATTTAGAAAGAAAGGGAAATTAAGTCTGAGGTACATCGGACCCTTTGATATTTTGAATAGGGTAGGGTTAGTGGCGTATAGGTTAGCTCAACCTCCTAGTTTGTCAAGGGTACATACAGTATTTAGTGTGTCAATGCTCAAGAAGTATAATGGATATGGAGACTACATAATTCATTGGGATTCGAAATTATTTGACAAGGAGATTTCTTATGAGAAGGAGCCAATTGCGATCTTTGATAGGGATGTGATAAAGTTGAGGACCAAAATCATTCTATCGATAAAGGTTCAGTGGAGAAATCGTCTGATTAAGAAAGCCAAATAGAAGATAGAGGCGTACATGCGCAAGTGCTATCCACACTTGTTCATTGACTTAGGTAATTCTATGCCCGTTTGTTGCATTATTTTGATTTTTTGTCATTCGGGGATGAATGAGGGATAAATTGGTATCTAATGTAATGATCTAAAACATTGTTATGCTAAAAGAGACAGCAAAACATTTGCCTAGTTTCCCCTTAGACCAAAATTTAAAAATTATGGGCTGGCTTAGTTTCAAGCATATTTTAAGTGTGTGGTGGTCTAGGGAAATCTGGAAATTATTAGAGTGTTGGTTTATAATTTTGATTGTATTATGTGTTAGAGAACGAGTTTAAGAAGTTGTAGAACCTTTTGGTGCATAGAACGGGTTAGTAGAACTCAAGTTATAGCGATTACTGTGAAAAGAGTCTGTTTATAACATCAAATTTTGAGAGATGTGTTGTGAAATAGCCAGAGCTAGGACCAAGTCCCGAACTACTGGTTTGGGATCGCTGCAGTAGGAAGTGACAGAAGTGTTGCTGCAGTGGCAGAAGTGTTACCGCACCAACAATCGCGTTTGGCCTAAGTGCGACTGCAGCAGTGGATCCTCCGCTGCAGCAGTGCCGCTGCAGTGATAGAAGTGCCACTGCAGCGGCAGAAATGTAGTATACTAATTTTTAATTAGAAAATCTATTTTCCATTCCCACTTTTCTATAAAACATTCAAGGTCTTAGTAGAGGCGATTCTTCACAACTTTTGGAGTTTTCCATCTTTGAGGTAAGGTTCCTTTACACTTCAAACTTGAATTACTCCTTTAGATTCTTAGGATTGTAAGAATCATGGCCATGGTGGAATCTGCAAGTCATCCCTAAGTTATGAACTAGTGGGAATTGGAGGGGAACAATGTTTTTATCAAGTGTTACTAATTCTGAGAGGTTAGAAAACACTTCTTACGGTAGAGTTCATGAGTGTTGGTTAAATTATGAAGAATTCAAAGAGTTTTAAAGGGGTAGAAAACCCTAAAGTGATGAACTCGGTTAAGTTCTTGAGTAATTTGATAAATGTGAATTCCTAATGCTTAGGAAGGTAGATTGTTGTGTTAAAGTCTTTGTATTTATTGTTTAGAGATCAAGAACTGGCAGAAATCACAAGAAAAGGCATGAGTATGGTGTAATATTATTTGAGAAAGGAATCAAGGAAGGTTATGGTTTAAGTGTAGTAATGACTTGCTTGACTCTATGCTTATATGTAAGTTGGGGGTTTGTGATTTGCTTTCAGGCATTACTTGTGATTATTGATTGTATTATGCATTGAACATATGATTTTGAGATGGTATTGAGGTGATATATGGATTGGGTGTCACACCAATACTATTATATGGGTAGGGTGTCACGCTGACACTGGTACATAGACAGATCTCATCCCCTGCAGGTCATAACTGAGAGTCCCTGTTGACTCTAGTATGTTTGTACATCTTGCATGCATGAAATCATCATTTCATTGTACTTATATTTGTGGTGACTATTGTTGAAGGAATCTATCTAACTATAGTTGATTCCTTGTATACCTATTATCCTGTTTAGATGAGGTGTTATGACTGTAATTATTTGTCAACTAATTATTAGTTGTTTTTTGATTGCTATTACTTGCATTTCACTTGCTTATTTGTATGGTGTTGAGTTGAGTCGGTCGATGATATTTATAAGTACTTAGTTGTTTTACTGATACTACTTGTACTCTTTGTTTTGTTGAGTGTAGAGCTTGTTCCAACATTTGAGACAAGACCCCTCGGTCTAGTTCGTGATTCAGGCATCGATTAAAGGGTGAGCACCATGTCCGGGTAACCATTGAATCATCTTTATGTTGGTTATGTCCCTTGTTTTGGACAAAGAAATTCCTTTTATTCAATCCGGGAAACCTAATAATGTGTTTGCTAACGATACTGAGTACCTAAATCTGCATCATTAAAAGATGCACCACAAAATGGCATCAGTACGTGATAATATATGGTATGCAATAGTTGAATGGAACAACACGATTAATACTAAACTGCTGAGCTTATAGGAGTAAAACCTGACTCATGACTAAAATAAAGTCAACTAATAGTAAAGCATAAGTACATGAATAATGAAAAATGCTTTATAACTGAAAATTATGCATCAAAAGCAAATACTGAAAATAACTTTAGTTCTTTTATTGGGGAGTTTCTCTTAAGGGACAACCGCTATGTGAGCCTCATAATAATATAAAGTCTTACTCATGTTGCCAGAACCATCTTGTATCTTGATAGGGTATATAATGAAGCATAACTTATGGACCTGAATCTGAGCCACTTTAGGGCTAAAGAGGAGTCATCCAACTTGCAGAATGATTCTATTCTATGCTGGTGGCATAGTTTTGGGGCTTGGATTACTTAAATCCATACTCATCTCGATGCTATATAATCCTCCCAAAATAGTTTATATATGATCAATAACTAGTAAGTCCTAATTTATGGGAAATAGCAGAAAACAAATTCTTTACTTTGAAAATAACTAGTAAGTCCTAATTTGCGTTAAACTGAAACCTTTTTACTAACTTAACTTTCAAAGATGCTAGACTAAAATTTTCTTTCTTTCTAAAATCATACACTTGACTTGAAATCTTTTTTTTTTTTTGGTAAGTAAAGATTTTATTTACTACCAAGTGTGATAATTAAAGAGCAAAAAAAACTGGAAGGCAATGGACAACCCCGTGCCTGCATTTACCAAGACTTGAATTCTTTCTTAATACACTCCATTAGAGCTTTTAAATCAACTTCTCATGAAAACAATACATAAAGTTAGTTTTTATAGAAAATGCTTTCAAACTTAATAACAACTCAAAGGTCCATGGGGTAGAATAAGCATGAACCATAAAACAGTGATCACAATTGACATGAATTTTTATGCTTTTAGCAATGGAATCAACAATGACAAATTTGAGGTATAGGAAAATTAACATCATAGGCTTTGGATAAAAACTCTAGCTTTAATCTTACTAAAAACTGATTTCTAGATATAGGGCATGATAAAGAACATGATTTCCTCACTATGGTAGGCTTACATACTTGAGAAGGAAAAGAAAAACTTGAAGGGAGAACCTTGTGAAACTTTTGCTTGAGCTCCTATGCTCTGCTTGCTTGAAAACCTAGATGCCTTGATGTTTGGAGAGTAAAATCAGAGAAGATCGATGATTCCCTGTAAAATAACCCTCTTAGGGTGCTTAAACAATATGGGAGGGGTCTTGGGGTAAGTAATGGATAAAAATATCCCTCACGAAGCATCTTTTAAGAATGTTGAAATCCCATCGGATGGGTCACTCCTTGAACCGTGGTCCTGGTCTATCACTTTCGAGCAAAGACTTCTACGTCTCTGGATTACTTCCACGAGTATGTCAATGGTATATGGTCCCTATCATAGGTTGTGGCCCGAGTAATTGCTTTCGAGGAAGTTTCAAAAATCACTGGACTAAAACCACGACTTGGTCCTATGGTTCATGGTCCATTTCACAGATCATGGACCAAGTTTGTCACTTGGGGAAAAGACTTGAGATACTCTAGACTTTTTCCATGGCTGGTTCCACAACCCATGGCCCATGTAGTGGACCATGACCTTGCCTGTGGGAACCTGGAAACTCGACATTCTATGGTTCTTTCACATGGTTTATTTTACAATCTTTGCACTTCAAGTATGGTCCATACAAGTCTTGCATGTGCATATGTTCAAATTTTGAGGTGTTATAATATATGTTCCTTGGGATTATTCATGCTCGAATAAGGATCAAAACTGTGAGGAAGGATAAAAAAAGGAAACTCAAACTATCTTTTTGAACTGAACTTACTATCAAGGACTAACCAACACTAGTCTCAAGGTCATAATAAATCATAGGAAGGCACAAGGCACGAATCATAAGCATAGAAACTAAAATAGTCAAACACAATGCATAGGTGCTGAATTTTGAAATGAGAGAAGGAGTATTACCTTTGGCATCATCTTCCTGAGTAGGGAACAAATGTGAGTATCTATCTTTCATATCCTCTCTGGCTTCCAATGTAGCCTCCTCAACAAACTTATTTCTCCACAAAACCTTGACCGATGCTACCTCTTTGGTTCTCAACTTGCAAACTTGAAGATCAAGAATTTTAGCCGGTACTTCTTCATAAGATAACCTATCCTTCACCCCAACACATTCCGTAGAAACAATGATTTAGGGGTCACCCACACACTTCTTAAGCATAGAGATGTGAAATACTGAATGCACTGCTGCTAAGTCTGCTGGTAGATCTAACTCATATGCTATATTACCAACCCTCTTAAAAATTCTATATGGACCGATGTAACGGGGACTAAGTTTCTCTTTCTTCCCAAACCTTACAATACTCTTTATGGGTGAAACCTTTAAGTAAACGCAATCATCAATTTGAACTCTAAGTCTCTTTGCCTTATATCAGTATCGGACTTCTGGTGGATCTGCGCAATCCTCAACCTTTCCTAAATATTCCTAACTATTTCCATAGCTTAATGAACTAAGTCTGGCCCTATCGATTCAGCTTTACCAACTTCAAACTAACCAATCGGAGATCTAAACCTCTCCAATAAATAGCCTCATATGGAGCCATATAAATACTGGTATGATAACTGTTGTTGTATGTAAACTCTATGAGAGTCAAATGATCATCCCAATTCCCTTTAAAATCTATAACACAAACCCTTAGCATATCCTCAAGGGTTTAAATAGTGTACTCTCATACCTAAACTATTTTGAAAGAACTTCCAAAACAGGGCGGTGAACTAGTTCCCCTATTTGAAATGATAGACAATGGAACTCCATGAGGTCTAACTATCTCACAACTGTAAAACTTAGCATAATCCTCAGCTAAGTCTGTAGTCTTTACTGGAAAAAAGTGAGTTGACTTGGTCATTCGGACTACAATCGCCCATATCAAGTCATGTTGTCGTAGACATCATGGTAGATATTGCATCCAACGCACACGCAAGTGTAAGCAATTGTACAAGTAATATAGGATTGTAAGTCCAAATATCTTACCTATAGAGACTAGTCAATTAATTATTTACTAAATTAAACTAATGTTAATTATCTATTCAAGCGGTAAAACCTAATAATAAATTTATTGATTAACTAAACTAAGGATAAAGATAGGGTAACTAATGAACAATTGACCAAACAAAGAGAGGATTCTTACAAAATCAATAAGATTAAATCAATCTTGGCTAGAGATTTGCTATCAATCATGTTGAGTAATCACTTGAACTGATTTAAATTATTTATCGAGTTACTAGTTGCAGGTTGATAAATGTGATGTTAAGTGTCTTTCTAAATTTCCTCTATGCTAACTTGAATATTAGTAATGCCTATATTCCTATGGTCATTGGTTAATAGTGAAGTGCATGTGATTAATCTTCTGTATCAACTAAGCAAGGCTAACAAGTATATTCCATGAATCATGATTGTGACCCCAAATGTGACCTAGCCCAGACCTTTCCTCCTTTGCAAAAGTAGTTCACCAATTGAAAATAGGAAGGCCAATGACCCTACCTTTTCGCGAATATGGTGGTCCTCTCATGATCGCGAAGAAGGACCATAGCACCAGAAGACAACAGTTTCAAAAACCAGCCAAGTCTTGGAATGGACCCTTAAAACTCGTTTAGAATCCCCTAAATGCAAACCAATAGTGAAAATCGATCATAAAATACATTCCGAGCCTGTTGGAATTGTTAAATAACCATTTTGAGGTCGTCTTGACCAAATATTGACTGTGGTCAACTCAAAAATATGAAACTCAAGGAATCCAACCCAAGGTCAAAATGCCCCAAAATGCATAGGAAACCATGTTGAACCTCCAACTAGGCTATAAATCATCCTCTATACCTAATGAAATCATCAAAAACTCATATTTGACCTTGCAAACCTCAAATGTTGAATTTGGTCAAACTTTTGAAGTTTTCAACTTTTAAAATTAAAATGTTTCTCCAAAATGCATTTGATTACCTCAGGAATTGTGTAATCCGTCCATACGAGTGATAAATGGCTAACAAAAGCTATAAGGAGGGTCAAACATGGAAAAATAAGTGAAAATCACAAAATGACCTTGAGGGTCGTTACATCATCCACTACTAAATCACACATTCATCCTCAAACCTAAACAAATAGAAAGTACTTGAAAGCTCAAAAAGCTTGGGATGTCTTCTCCACATGTCAAACTAAGTATCCTAAATGGCCTCTTCCACTGGACGATGTCTCTACTGCACCTTCACAGATATTATCTCTTTGGACCTCAACTTTTGAATCTGCCTATCCAAAATTACATAGGCTCCTCCGCAAAGGCTAAATTCTAATCCAACTGTATCGAGTCCTATTGAATCACATAGGGGTCATCCGAACAATACATATTTCACATAGACATATGGAAAATAAGGTGAACGCCTAAAAGACCTCGAGGTAAGGCTAACTCATAAGCCACCTCACTAATGTGCTGCAAGATATCAAAAAGATCGATAAACCTAGTGTTGAGCTATTCCTTCTTTCCAAATCTCATGAAACCCTTCATAGATGATACCTTAAGCAATATCTCTCTCCAACCACAAATTCTATGTTCTAAACCTTCCAGTCTGCATAATTCTTTTGCCTACTCTGAGTTGTAAGAAGTCATTCCTAGATCAACTTTACCTTGTCCAAGGAATCTCTCAACAAGCTTATGCCCCAAGGCCTGACCTTAAATGGGTCACCACTGAGATTAACATCTCTAATAATACAAGGCCTCAAATGGTGCCATCTAAATGCTTGAATGATAGTTGTTAATTGTTATTATAATCAAACTCAGATAAAGGCAAAACTGGTACCAACAACCTCTGAAATCAATGACACATACCTGTAGCATACCCCCAATAACCTAGATGGTCCACTCTGAATGACAAACAGTCTATGGGTAAAACATTATAGTAAGCCTGACCCAGGTACCTAACTCTTTCTATATCGACCCTCATAAACTTAATATGAATTGAGTACCCTCATCTAATATGATATAAATAGAAACCCTGTGCAAATGAACAATCTCCCAAATGTAAATCTGAGTCAATCTCTCTGGATTATACATAGTTTGAACTGGTGCAAAGGGAGCTAACTTGGTCAACCTATCAATAATGACCCAAATAGCGTTGAATTTCCTCAAAGTCTATGGTAAGCATAGCACAAAGTCCATAGCTATCCACTCCCTCAGTTATAGACATCCTCCGAGTATCTCACCTGTTCTTGGATGCTCATACTTCACTTACTAACAATTCAAGCACTAAAACACATATTTAATGATATCTCTCTTTATCCTACATCACCAGTAATGCATCTTTATGTCATGATACATCTTCGCTATCCCCAAATGAATAGAGTATTTGGAACATTGAGCTTCATCTATAATAAATCTAGTCTAGACACCCACTCTAAGAACACAAACATGACCGTTGATCCTCAAAATACCTTCTGAATCCAATGTTGCATCTTTAGATTCACCCTTCAACATTTTATCTTAAATCAACCTCAAATTCTCATCTCCAAAATACTAGGCCTTAATATGCTCCAACAACATAAACAGAGCCTCCATACAAGCAAGAAATCTCCGGGATTAGAAATATCAAATATCACAAATCTCTTGGCTAAGGACTGAATGTCTAAAGCCAAAAAACGCTCCTAAGCTAGTAATAATGCTAGGCTACCCATAATTTTCTTACTCAAGGCATCCGCCACCATATTGGTCTTTCTTGGATAATAAAAAATTATCATGTCATAGTCCTTAAACAACTCCAACCACCTGCACTATCTCAAATTAAGATCCTTCTAGTTGTATATATTTTGTAGGCTACAATGATCGATGAAGATCTCACAATGAACACCATAAAGGTAATCATCCAAATCTTTAAAGAAAAAACTACAGTCGCCAACTCGAAGTCATGAGTGGAATAGTTCTTCTCGTAAACCTTCAGCTGTGTAGAATCATATGCAATATCCTTTCCCTGTTGCATCAACAAACACCCAAGAGAAATCCTAGAAGCATGTAAAGCCCTCATCCTCTATATGTAAGGTCAGGATTGAAGCAAAAGTCAATAAGGTCTTGATCTTTTGAAATCTCGCTTAACACTTGTCGGACAACTAGAATTCACATTCTTCTATGTCAGTTTATTCAGACGAGATGCACTAGAAGAGAAACCTTCCATAAGAAAACATATGTAGTAGCCAGCCAACCCTACAAAGCTCCAAATATTAGTAGGTGAAGTGGGTCTATCCCAATCTCAAACTACCTCAATCTTATTTGGGTCCACCATAATCCCATCCTTGGACACCACGTGCCAAAATAATGCCACGAACTCAAGCCAAAACTCACACTTGGAGAACTTAGCGTACAACTACTTTTCCTTCAAGGTTTGAAGCACAATCCTCAAGTGTTGGTCGTGCTCCTTTCTACTTCTAGAGTAGATCAAAATATAATTGATGAACAATTACAAATGAATCTAAATAGGGTCAAAACACCCCATTCATCCACTGTATGAATGTCATGGAAGCATTTAGTCAACCAAAGGCCCGATCATCAGTTGATAGTATCCCGATCGCTAGTCAATGTTTGAGAACACTGAAGCACTCTAAAGTTGATCAAACAAATCATCAATGCACGATATTGGGTGCTTTCTCTTGATAGTCACTTTCTTTAAATAATTATAGTAAATACACTTTTGCATAATACTATTATTCTTCTTTTCAAATAAGATAGAAGCACTCCAAAGGGAAATACTAGGTCTAATAAACCCCTTACTCAACAAATCCTGCCGGCAATTACTCCTTCAACTCTTTAGGTGACATCTTATAGGGATGAGTAGAAATGGCCTAAGTACTTGGCTCAAGATCAATAACAAAATTGATGTAACAGTCTGGTGGAATACTTGGTAAGTCTGTTAAAAAGACCTCAAAGAACTCATTCACTATATGAACTAATTCAAGTGAGGGAGTGTCAACACTAGTATCCTGATTGTGAGCTAATTAAGTGATTTTGGGTGAATTTACATTCTTTATAGCATGTTTTAAACATATGTATGCCTTGTTTTGAGGGTATATCTAGTGTAATAATACTCATTGTTACTCAATTACATGATTTAGAGCTTATGGAAGATGTTTTATGCATTGTAGGTAAAAAGACCTCGAAATCAACTAAGTATAGAGGAAAAGGGAAAAACTAACAAAGCCTGGCCAAAAGCGAAGCTCCAGAGCTCTCCATGAAAAGCAGAAGGCAAATGGGAAGGGGGGGGGGCAGGGGAAGGCAAAAAAGTGAGCCATGTAGTTCCAGAGGCAAGCCAAAGCACACTGCCTCACATTGTGAGGTAGGCCAACTTGGTGGGTCCTTCTAGGTGTTTTTCAAAAATATTCCCTACGATCCATATTAGTTGTCCACCTTTCCCTGTGCATGCCTTTTAAGAAATCATAAATAGGATGGGTGATTTTACTAATTTACCCTTTATTCACTCTTTTGAAAAGGAAACTTTTTGAAATTGATACACTTGTTTAGGATTTTAAAAAATATTAACTTGTATGGGTAAAATAAGAAAATTTTAATTAATTTTGTCTTGATTTGGTAAATGGAGAATTAATTTAAGACAACTATTAATAGTAAGGTGGACAACTAATATGGGATAGAGGGAGTATATAAACCCACATTTAATCATTTTTAGGGGAAGACAAACATATTAGGAGCACAAATCAATATTGGAAGCAAAACTACTACTAGTATTACTCCTTCATCCTTCACTTAGCTATTTTCTTAATATAAATCCACATTTAGTCATTTTTAGGGGAAGGCAAACATATTAGGAGCACAAATCAATAGTGGAAGCAAAACTACTACTAGGATTACTTCTTCATCCTTCACTTAGTTATTTTCTTACTTGTTTATAAATTATAGCTTGTGTAATAGTGTAACACCCAAGAATTCAAACCATCTTTTAAGCTTAGAATTTCTGAATTTTTTGAAGTTTCAAGGTCCACGGGCCCAAACCAAGAGTCATGGATGGAACCATGGGCCATGGAAAGGCCTCGTGGAATTAGATTTGTAGACCCATCCTCTGATCTAAAACCACGATAGGGATTCACGGGTCGTGGATCAAACCACAGACTGTGCTTTCCCCTCGTGGAGTCAGACCTAAGGGTCAACCATGTTCCCTAAAACACGAGAGGTTTCTATGGTCCATAGAACATTCCATGAGCCATAGACCTTGCCCGTGGAAATCATACCCACAATTGGTCATTTTACTAGTGAACCACGGGAGCCAACCATGGGCCGTGGTTTTGTCTACAGTCCGTACACCTCATCTTTGGAACCTAAGCTGAGTTTCTTCAGCAGTTTTTCAGATTTAAATCCCTGGGGTATTTTTGTAATTCTCTATTCTTTTAACTCCTAAGTTAAGTCATTTTATGCCTAATTAAAGGGATTTTAGTCTCATTTAGTTGGTTCTTCATTTATTCTCTCAATTCAAGCTCCAAAAGAAAGAAAGGGATTCTCCTTTCAAGCTCCAAGGTCTAAGGTTTCATCTCCAAGTTTCCACCTCCATATTTTGTCTAAGAATAGCTTTGGGTTCAGTATGTGGGTATTCAATAAGGGATTCTTTCACCTTTATGCCCAAAACCTCAAGTTTTAATTTGATTTTATAAAATTATGAAATTAGTGTTCTTACCCAATTATGCAAATCATTATGAATTCAGTTTATTTACATTTATTAAATATATGATTTGGAATGAATTTCTATAAGTATCTATTGAACCCATGATTTGAGAAAGAATTTAGCATGATTTTACATTGTTACATGTTTTCAAGCATAAATTGGTATGTTTAGATACCATGACCTCTGGTTTCAAGAATTATGTTTTTTCATGATTTATGTGACATCTTGTTTTGCCATTAATGCTTATGAACTAGTTTTCAGAAGTAAAAGTTTGTGAGTAGAATGACATCTAGGAATGTTTACATGAATTATGAACAGTTTTGGCATCTAGATATGCCCCAGTATATATATGAGCTATAGTATATTTTTGAAAGTAGTATTTAGCACCGAGTTGGACTAGGGTTCAGCATCTCCTTAAGTCCCAAAACTATATTGTCAGCATAGGTTATTAGCCCAATGTGCACATGATAGTGACTCCACTCTAAACATGGTTTGTACTCCAGTAAAGTACAGACAGATCTGCCAACTAGGGTCACGAACTTTGATTCCATTTATCTAACATGGTCTATGTCAGTTACAAGAATCTCCCACATAAACGGTTTAAAGCTTTTAAATGTATTTAACTCTTTGTCTTCATATTTCAGACTTACTACTATGACTTACGATTATAAACATGTGTTCAGCTTATGATATTGCATTGAGTTATTATATTACAAATTTTACTATTATTACATGATTTCAGCTTCAAGTATGTTTTAAGCATGTTTTACTATGGATTATGCATATCTCTTATACTCAGTATATTCCATAGTACTGACCACATACCTCTTTATTCTGCATCTTATTATGATGTAGATTCAGACACTCGCTCTCAGACTCATAGCTAGACTTAGCAGGACATCCAATCGCAGTTGGTGAGTCCTCATCATTCGACGGCTAGTTATGACTTATTAGATTAGTTTGATGTCTTTCATTCAGTACTTAGAGTTAGCTGGGGTCTTGTCCTAGCAACTCATTCTATCAATTTTAGAGGCTTTTCAGACATAGCTGGACAGTCAATATTCAATGTTTCAGATTTTGATACTCTTAGACTTATATCTTATGATGATTTGGCTTTCTTACTATTTCGATTGATGCTTCCACTATGATTATATATTCTATGTTTAAGTCATGCTAAGGCCAAGAGTTAGCTTGGGATAACTTGTGGTCTCAGGTCTCATGTTACGTCTAGGGGGTAGCCTCGGAGAATGACAAATAGGATTATGTGTGACTTAGAACCCTCTATCTAGGGTTATGGCCATTGTATTAATATCATAGTTTATTTATTACTTGTTATTGTGAATTCTACCATCCATATCTTGTTCTCATATATTTATTCTGACTATTTTATGGGTTTGCAATCCATAAGATAAACGAATAATTCCTAGTGAAACTCGAGAGAAGAAAGTTAGGAATATAATATGGGTTAAGAGAAGTAAGGTTCGTCTGTGGATGGATTAGCGACTAGGATGGAGACGTACCTACTTTTCCCTACTTGTCTCAAAAAAATAAGATATACAAATACATTCGGAGAGTTTTACCACATCCCCTCTCACTGATGTAGGTGTGAGGCCAATCTAGGTAGAAGGTTAGAGGGTCGATAGACCATGACCATATTATCAACCTGTGACTCAACAAGTCGATAAATATCTTAATCATGCTTAACAATGGTAAATAAATATGATGGAATTATGCAAGCGCCATAGTCGTAGGCTCTAATAACTCTGTGAACAACTCATATGATCATTCTCATTTACTTGCATTACTTAAGTTATAATTAGTAAATTAGTAACAAATAACCAATCAACTCTCTCTTTAACTAAATATCACTTGTTCTCTTAACGATAGTAGCTAAATTAGTTGTTTGTCAACAACTAAGTCCCTATGGGATCGATAAACTCGATTGTCTTGACAATCACTTATTACTTTTGACCATGTATACTTGTGTATGTTTGGAGGATAAAAGTAAGACAAACACCCTTTCTCTATCATCCCCTTTGCTCTAAAAATGATATCACCTTCTTTGGTGTATAGATAATCAAACCCTTCCACACAAAATAAGGAATATCGAGCATAACCAATGTAACACTCTTGGTGTGACAATCTAAGATAACATGATAAAGAGGCAATCAATTCATACCCAACAATTGCATTAAAGTCCACCATATGTAGAATGATAAGATCCACCCAGGTATCATACCCCAACAAGATCACAATGCTAAATCATTACACTCTATCCACTACTAATGAATTACCTACTACACTTAAAAGCTTTCTTGTCTTCCCTGATCAACATTTAGTTTGGCCTAAGATTTTCTAAGTCCGACGCATCACTTACCTTTCATCATCGTGGGTCCATAACCATTTTACTACCTATTTATGTGGTTGATATCTTAATCACTGGCATAATCACTCAGCCCTTGAGGATGCAGCTTCTACGGATTGAGGTTATTCCCCGCTAGCGCTAGAATGGGCCAGGTGGGATGGGGGACGTCTTCTTCTTTTTTTCATTTTTTGTTTCCTCCTTTGTCTTTTTAGTTGCCTTTTGAGATTCTTCTACAGGGGTAGAAACACATATAAATACTGCCAGGAAATCACACATCATATCCAGGAGCGTAGAGAAATATGCAGACATATACAATTACATAGACCCTAGATCAATTAAATCAAAGTCAATCGATGACAAATCAAAATCGTACCTTTGATAACTGCATCGGAAGCCTCAACCTATGGTCTACTTTGAAAAACATAATAATGGCCACATCCTCCTTGGACTTTATGCCTCCAAGACTACTTCTACGGACATCTGGGAACCACCTCTACCACTATGTGTACCTTCTCTAGCTAGTGGTATTGGTCCTCTATGGGCCTGAACATGAGAACTTTGTTGTGTCCCGCCCTGCTTGCACTTAGGACACCATCTAGCATAATGACCTAACTCTGCACACTCATAGGATCCACTGCCTTATATAGGCTAATGAGATGGTCAGGATGAGCTAGAGCATCCACCATGACTTGAGAACCCCAAAATGAGAACCTCGAGACACATACCTTGTACTCTGAATTCTTTGATTGTTATACCCGAAATAACCACTTTTAATGTCTATAAAGTTTGCATGAACAGGTTGCTATTTTGATAATGATGACCTCTACAAGAATAATCCATGTCAAGATGATGTATCACTAAAACTATGATACCTACAAATCCTCTTATTACTGCCCCGATAGGTTTGTGATGTATCAACTAGATTCTCTTTGCATGATCAAGAACTTCTAAAAAGAAGCCCCGATAGTCACCAAATGCTTTTTAGACAAATGGAGTGGAGTATTCAACTACTTCACAAACCACTTGATCCTCTCCTCTTCTATAGGTAGAACCATTAATGCATGATGAGCTAAGGCATGAAATTTGGCCTCATACTCTGTAATTGACATAGAACCCTTCTTGAGACCCTAAAATTGATCTCTTATGCTCTTCATACTTCCCCAGGAAAGATCTCAAATAACTGTATCCAAGTCATAAAAAGTGACTCAGCTGGTCTGCAATCAAGATAGGACCTCCATTACTTCTTAGTTGGCCCTACCATCTGTAATATGGTATAATCAATTCAACTAGACCGAGGTTATGCAACCTCTCCTAATAGCTAACCAAGAACTCATAAACATCCTCTTAAGAAGCACTAGTGAAATGGGGAGGACCCATCCTAACAAAGAGATCAAACAGCTTTTGCTCATTTACTGACATCACTGGTCTAGCCACAACTTGAGGAGTAATAAGAGGCACTGTCAAAGCATCCATGCGAGGATCCACAATAACATTTAGGTATGCCTCGGGTATCTGAAAATCCTTAACTGGTACTTGATATAGAATTTGATCCTGCCCTAGTCTAAGAACCATTGGGAGTGATAGAAAGGAGCCATATCTGTGACATTCCCTCCCAAAAGCTCAAGATCAAAACTATAATATCCTGTAACAATGGAGTATCCAAAAACCCAGGTGGTGCCTGAGTTGTACCCATCATATCCTCTTGTACCTTTTTAACCTCTAAATCATACTCAACCTTAGGAAACCCTACTTTATTTGGGGCCCGAGCAATTGTCTGTTCTCTTGATCTAATCGGTGTTGGACCCAAGCTCCAGCCCCTACCTCAACCTCTATCCCTACTATCTGCCATAACTTGGGCAGTATGTGTAGGTGCTAGTACATGCTATTGATATATACAATCATAGTTCATGTCCTTGATAACGCCCAAATCCACTCTTAAATTATGAATAAGTGTACGATGTTATTGACAATATAATTTATCCAACTATGAGTCGGGATTGAATCTCACATAGAATAGGTACAGATTTAACCAAACGTTGTGTTCTAATTCTCTAATAGCATGCACATTGTATAAAAATAACAATAATGTAAAAATTAGGGGGTTTGTTATAACAAGTAGTTTGTATCAAAAGTCAACAAGTATCGTCCGCAATACAATTGTTTTCAATCAAGGATTAAAAGTCTAGGGATGTGATTTCGATGGGGTAATAGCTAAAATTGAGATTGAATAAATGCCTTAGATTCAATTATGATATGGATAGTTTTGGTTTGGGCTATGCTCAAGGTCTCTCAACCCAAGAGCATGTTTACTTTGGGTTCTCGCAATCCCCAAAACCAATCACAATTAACCAACAAAAACTAGCTTGAGTAGGCTAAACTATATCTAGCTTTAGCCCTTAGATGGGAATTCCCAAATCCTCACTATTGAATATTTACCCAACTCCAATCCCCTTTCTCAAGCAAGCTAGATTAGAATTAGAAAACTCAACCAATGTTTGTAACTATTAATTTTACAATTAAAACTCGAAGAATTCAATGGATCCATACAATATAATCAAATCTAAGAGCAAATAATCAATACCCAATCATAATTATACACCCATCATTACACATACCCTTAAAAGAGAATTTAGCTACTCATATAAATGGAAAGTGAAATTATACCAAATGGGTGTTCCTGAATTCTAGCCATAAAAAGAAATTAAATTCAATTCCAAGCATAATTGATCAACAATAGAGTTTTCCCAATTGGGGAAGATGAAGTCACAAGTGTACTTTTCTTCCTTTCCAAGAGTACTTATAATAGGAACAAAATCTAAACTTTGCTGAATGAAAAACTATATGCACAGATCCCAAAGTGTCTTTGAAAACCCTAAATCTCGCCTAGAAAGATTTGGACAAAAATATACCTGCGGGACATTTGTGGCTCACTTACGTGCCCAATCTCCACTTGTGGCCTATAAGTGCCGAGGAAGGTTGCCTTCTATTTCTTCTTGCGCTTCATTTGTGGGCTGCAAGTGGAGACTTGTGCCCGCAACTGCCAAGGGAAGTTCTTCTTCACTCCTATAGACTTTGCGGCTCATTTGCACCCGCAAGTGGCCTTCATCTCTGTATAGATGTTGGCTTTTAACTTGGCTTCCTTTTTTAGTTCATCGCTTGGGTTTTTACCTTCTTTTCTTGCCTTTTTTGGTCCAAATCCTTGTTCTTCCTCAAATATAAGGTATTCCTTCACATGAGAGGTTAAAGGCATAAAATCCATCTAATAAGAACAAAATTGAGGCAATAAATCATGCTTAAGAGCTAAATAAGTTGGTAAATTATCAATTTATTAAACTCCCAAACTTAAACTATTGCTTGTCCTCAAGCAAAACATGCACAAAAGTAAAGGATTGACTTAATCTTCAAAGACAAAGGATCACACTAAGACCACCACGACTCAAACAAAACAATTCAAATAAAGAGACTCAAAATAAAGAGACTCAACAAAAGCACTAATCTCAATTGGTACCACTATGAGCATAAGGCAATAAAAATTATTTCAAAATGCTTTTCAAGAGACTTCACCTTTTCAATCAAAACTGTGGAATATTTTCACTTAGAAAAAATCAATTAGCATCTCAAGTCATTGACACTAAGTTTTCAAGACTTGCCTCAAGTTTCACTTCCCAACTTACCACATTCAATCCCCCTAATTTTGAGGTAAAGATTTCACCAGTTACCTCAAGGTTGTAATACAACTCACAACAAAAGAGAATCTCACTCACAATTATGCATATCACAATAATAAGGATTATAAAATAGAATAAATGATGCTCTCTCTCTTAAAGAAGTTCAAGTGCATACATATAATAACCATAAACTTGCCCTTCGTGTAATATTCCACTAATGTAGACTGGCAAAGCTCGGAATCACTAAGGACTTGTGAGTATCGATGAAGGTTACGGTAAAGATGAGGTAATGATCTCTTATAAGTGACTAAAACCTCCCTAATGCTAACATTTGAAATTCAAGCATATCACTCACATCATTGATTTGACTCCACCTTATATTCCCCTCTCACATCCCAAGTATTCTCCCAAACAGTTCATCCGAACACCTTTGTTTTTAGATCTTTTAGCATTTTGAACCGGGGTCACATAGAGTTAGTTCCCCTCAAAGAAAGAGGAAGGGTAGAACCATTTCAGTTCTTATTCTTTATTTCTTCAACATTTTGGTCATTTAGAGTATTTCAAAAGATTTTCATTAGGTGCTACCCCCAAACTTAAGCTCATTTCCTAATTTATGCCTTGTTGCATATAACCCCAAACTTAGGCTTTTGCCTACATCAATCACCCACAAAATTTTATTCATTCCCCCGCAAAACTTAGGCATTTAGCCTACATCTTTCTTTTCCAAGTAATTAGGAAGGTTGGGTGCCAGAGATAGAAGATTTTCAAAAAGTTAAAGGTGTGAAATATGGTTGCCAAAGAAGAGGTCAAAGGCTCAAAATGGATTGACTAGGATTAATGTAAAGGGAAGGGATTTTTGGTAAAGTGACGATTCATAGAGGACCTAAGGTCATCTTCCAAGCTATGTAATATCTAGAATTTTACCTTGAATCACAATCGGGGAAAGTTCTAGACTACATGTATACACAAGAATGCATGAATACCTTACCACACGAGGCATCACAAACACTTAAGGTTATAAACTATTCTCAAATCCAATTAAAATGAATGACTTTTGACGAGCTATTCTGAATTTCAAATAATTCATTTGTGAATCAAAGAGCCAAATAATAAATTTAAAGAATATGATAAAGAGAATGCTTGAATTTTTTACCCCTATTTTCTCAAATTCAAATCATTTGCCAAGAAAAACTATTGGTGGTCCCGCTCAAGACAAGTGGTATAAGGACTTGACACAAAATACTAAGATCGAGATTTTTCCTTAAGAAAGCTGTCTCTCAATTTATTATAAGGAATTGTTACCCAGTTCAACAACAAAAACAAAGAAAAGAAAAAAAAATTACCCTTGGGAAAGAATACTAGTATAAAGAAAACCCTCAAAGTTTCTTGCAACTACTATTAACAAGGGCAAATTTTTAAACTATGCGCTCATGTCATTTTGAAAATGGGTCTGTGGAGGGAACTAAGCGCCATAAACCCACCCGAACCAAAGAACTTGTATTATCTCTAATGCACAAAGGAACAAATGAGAGATAAGGGTGTAAGGGCTCCTTGGATTGATCTTGGCATCACAGTGCCCATCTAGATAGCTGGAATGTATTATTGCAGGAAGAGACTCTTTAAACTAGCCTCAATGTTCAAGAAGCTATATTTTCATTGCATTAGTGACACTTGCAGCTGCAACTGACTCACAATGTAACACCCCAGAAAATTCTAAACCTAAAACCAACCTAGAAATGCAAAGTATAAACTATCAAGTGACAAAACAGGAACCACAGATGGTTTCCACGGACTGTCAAATAATCCATGGACCATGGATGGCCTTCGTGGAAAAATTCATGCCGATCATACTCTTAGGTACTGATCCACGAACCATGGATAGAACCACGAGCCATGGTTTTCATCCGTGGAATCAGACCAGAGGGTCAGAGTTTTTTCCCAGGACCATGACCAGCTTCCACGGACCGTGGAAGGATCCACGACAATGGATGGGGGTTATGGAAATCAGGCCTGCAACCTCTCAAAAAGTCCCAGGAACCACAACAGGGTTCCACAGACCGTGATTCCCATCCGTGGAACCCAAATGTGAGTTTTTCAGCAGTTTTTTTTTAATTCCTAGGATTATTCCAGACCTTTCATATTCTTTTAGATGCTAAACTGTGTCATTTTAAATATCCTAATCCTATTTACTAAGACTAAAACTACCCAAATCCTCCTTTTCCTCATAATTAAGTCGATACTTAGCAAAATAGAGGAAAAGAAATGTTCATTCTTCTCCAAATTAAGTAGAAGGTTTCTCCAACTCAAGGCTCCAAAACCCAAGGATTCTTCCATAGATTCTACTCTCAGTTATGTGGGAATTCATCAATGGATATCCTTTCACCCATTGAGCCCCTAAGTAACTCAGTTCTCCAGTTGTTAGTTTAATCTTCAAGACCTAGGGTTTCTGAATTTCATGAATTTCTTGTAGCATAGTTCCCATTGTTATGTATGAACCTTATTACATGTTTTCTTGAAGTTTAGCATTGTTGTATACTCATAATTCTCAATCCCTAAGTATGTGTTTAATTCATGACTTGAATTACGATTTTGAACTACATCCTTTATTCAGAATCTAGCATTGTTAGGAGTGGTTCAATTTATTAGGATGGTAGGTTATGAACACCCGATCATTTTAAGGCTTCATGCATTTTAGTCAGATATTCAGCCATCCATAACTTACATGATTAGAATGCTTTCAATTTTAGTATCATTTTTGCATTCTCACAAAGTCAGTACTTTGAGCTATCCAGTATACCAATTTAATTATTTAATTTAGTTGGGAGTAGCACTTAGCACCAAGCGGACGAAGGGATGAAGGCTCACCTGTCAGTTAGGAGTGAAACCTTTAGTAAAAGTCCCTGAGTCCCAAAACTATGGCGCCACCATAGGTTCTAAAGGGTCATCCCTCATAACAGGCTTGATACCATTGCCCTTTGGGGGCATCAATTTAGTGGATCCATGCCAGCTAATGTTCGTACCTTTGTGAAGGTATGGATGCCCTTCCAACCAGGGTTACAGGTTGGCCCCATAGTTAGCTCAGCTTAGGGTATGTCGGTTAATAATAGCTCATATAGTTCAGATTCAGTTATTGCATGACCTTGTAGTTAGTTATTCAGTTTAGTATTATACAATTGCATGTTACCTACTTGGTCACTGCATCAGATTATATATCTTTTTGTTTCATGTTCAATATATCTTGCATATTCAGTTTATCTCCTAATATCCAATATGTATAGATTAGTGTATATCCCGCATGCTCAGTATATTCCACGTACTGATGCATACTTTTGTGCTACATCTTATTATTATATTGGTTCAGTCACATAGCATCTAGACCATGCCTAACTCAATTTCTCAGACTTCTCAGCAACTCAATTGGTGAGTTGTTATATTTTGAGGACTGGACTTATTTCATTATTTCAGTCTTTTACTTTTGTTTTCAGATTATTAGAGTTAGTTGGGGGATTGTACCAACAACTCATCCCAAATGAGGCATTCATATATAGAGTCAGTTGTTCAACTTATATAGTCAGTTGATATTTTTTTGGATTCTTTTACATATATTCAGAGATTGTTGGTTTATTTTCTATATCTTTCATGATTACATCAGTTTAGCTTCCACATAGATATTATCTTAATCAGAATGCTTAGTATATGCCAGGCCAAGGGTTAGCTTGGGTCACTTTTGACTCTTAGCACCATGTTACATCT
Organism: Jaltomata sinuosa; assembly: GCA_003996215.1. Taxonomy (NCBI): domain Eukaryota; kingdom Viridiplantae; phylum Streptophyta; class Magnoliopsida; order Solanales; family Solanaceae; genus Jaltomata; species Jaltomata sinuosa. The sequence goes on along the minus strand of QJPP01001766.1, from coordinate 98,886 downwards.
AGAAGGTATCCTCGAGGAATGAAAAACTTGGTATCAGAGCATCAAGTTTAATGTATCCTAGGGTGTCTAAAAGACACGTCAAGTAGAGTCTTTTTCATGAGTGTGAAGTGTGCCACACTTATTAGAGAGAAGTTGCAAAACATTTTTTGGAAAACTTCCCTTCTTTATTTTCTATCTCGTGCTATAGAGTATGAACTCTATTTAATCTCCTTCTAACTCATTCTCTACGTATTACATAAAATGCCTCCCAGAAAAGCAAACAGAAAGAGAAATGGCAACGGAAATAGGAATCAACAAGAACCACCAGCCCCAGTAGACCCTTTGAATGAACAAGTCACCCATGCTAAGTTTAGGACTGCTTTTCAGGTGCTAAATCAGGACATGACTACTCATGGGAACCACCAGGCTGTGGCACCAGTTAACCTACAGAATAGCACAATAGAAGCTAGAGTCCAGTATTTCACTTGGATAAATCTTCCCGAGTTCTATGGTTCTAAGGCTAAGGAGGATCCACAGGAATTCCTCGATAACATCCAGAAAGTTACTGAGATCATGGGTGTCACTCCAGTGGAAAGTGCAGACTTTGCTTCTTATTAGTTAAAGGGATGGCTCATATTTGGTACAAGCAATGGAAGGAGGCTAGGGGTGCATATGCAGGCCTGGTAGATTGAGATTAGTTCATGACCACATTTTTGGATAGGTTCTTCCCATTTAAACTAAGAGAATCGAAGGTCCAAGTGGTCATCAACCTGAGGAAGGGTGACATGAGTGTGAAGGAGTATTCTCTCAAGTTTTCTCAGCTTTCAAAATATGCTCTGACAATGCTAGCTGACTCCAGAGCCCATATGAGTAAGTTTGTGTCAGGAGTGTCTGAAGATATGGTCAAGGAGTGTAGGACTGCTATAGTGGTGAAAAATATGGATATCTCATGGTTGATGGCTCATGTTCAGCGGATTGAAGAGAAGAAGATTAAGGAGAGGGAAAGGGACAATAAGAGGGCCAGAATAGGTAACTTCAGTTATTCTTAGCAGAGGTCAGATGGTGGTAACCACTGTCAATTCTACCAGAAATATTCAGCTCTAGCGCCATCCTCTGCCAGTGCCCCATTGCAAAAATTCAAATAGGATCAGCGGGACAAGGCACGAGGCTATAAGTATTAAGGTAGTGACACTAGTGGGCGTACTCATCTAATTTGAAAGAAGTATGGTAGGAACCACCAGGGTGTGTGTATGAAAGGTAGCGGTAATTTTTTTGAATATGGAAAGCCAGGTCATAAGTTGAGAGGGTTCCCAGTGGCTTTGTAGCGAAGCAAGGGTGCTCGTCAGCAGAATCAGGATAACTCCTTAGTAGATCCAGCAGGTCGCCTGACTCAGCAGGGTGCCTCATCTAGTACAGGTGGTGATCAGTGCTAGAACAGGATCTATGCTCTCCAGACTCGTCAGGATCAGGAGGGTTCCCCCAATATAGTCACTAGTACATTATGAGTCTTTCATCTTGATGTATATGCATTGTTAGATCCTGGAGCCATACTTTATTTTATGACCCCTTATATAGATGTAGACTTCAGTGTCAGTCCACAAGCTCTCCCAGAACCTTTTTAAGTCTCCACCCCCGTTGGTTATTCAATCACAGCCAGACATGTATACAGAAACTTCCCAGTCACACTCTCTGAGAAAGTTACCTCAGCTAATCTTGTAGAGTTAGATATAACTAAATTAGATGTTATTCTAGGCATGGATTGGTTACATGTTTGTTATGCCTCATTCGATTATAGAACCAGGATAGTTTGGTTCCAGTTTCCAAATAAACCAGTCGTAGAATGGAAGGGTAATACCTTAGTACCTATAGGTCGATTTGTATCCTACCTTAAGGCCAGAAAAATGATTTCCAAAGGGTGTATCTATCATCTTGTTAGGGTTACGAATTTAGATTCTGAGACCCCAACTCCTGAATCTATCTCGGTGGTCAATTAATTCCCAAAAGTATTTCTAAGAGATCTGCTCGGAGTTTCTCTCGAGAGGGAAAATTGACTTTGGAATATATCTCCTTCTAGATATCTAGACTATCTTAATTCCACCCTACAGAATGGCTCTAGTTGAGCTTAAGGACTTAAAGGAACAGCTGAAAGACCTTTTAGATAAGAATTTCATTAGACCTAACATATCTCCATGGGGTGTGATAAGTCAGTAATCTACCAACTTATTGAGCCTTTATCCATGAATTATTGCTATGTTTTGAATAGATTTAGAGGTTCTTATGGCCTTTATTGATGTCAATGCAGGTACTTGTGATCAACGATGGAAAACAAAGAAATGGACCTAAAAAGAGCTTAAAAAGAGTGAAGAGTGAAGTGTGAAGTTATCAAAGAGGATGGAGATTCTGCCTTGAGATGCGGCGCTTGTGCGACATGCACAAGCCTTGGTGTATTCCGCACATCTCACCGCATGGAGCCTTGAATCAATTGAAGGGTCTGTCATAAGGTGCGGTCGTTCTGCGACAAGCACAACTCATCATGCGAACTACACCTCCTTCGCATGACATCTCTCAAGTTAGCTGAGTCACTGTTTCAACTGAAGAGGGTGTGCGATGTGCACAACACGACGTGCGAACTGCACATTGTGCCGCACACCACCCGAAGTGCATTTTTGTCTCGAAATTTAGTGACATTTTGAGAAAGTATTTAAACCCATTTTAGGCACAATTGTAAGGAGAATTATTTAGCTCTGAATATTTTAGAGAAATTTTAGCTTTGAGAATAAGTTTCCTCTCTAAGAAGAAGAAGAGGGTTTCAATCAATTCTCTCTTCCAATTCTTAGTTCACCATTTGTGTACAAAAATGAGCTTAGATATTGAAATTACACTTGAATGAAGAGGAATTTGAACTACCCACTTTATATATCTCTTCCCTTTAGCATGAGTAGGTAATTTCATTGTCTAAGGATGTGTTGATAATAGGTTCTTGACAAATGGGTGTGGGTGTTGCTAATTCTTGCTTATAATTGCTTATTTGACGTGGGTCTAGTAGTTTCACCAAGTTTTAATCCTAAAATTTGTGGTTGCAAACATTGATTTCCTTACTTGGTTATGTTGTTACTTGAAAGAGAATTTTATAGCTTTGGATGCGAAATTACTAGTGGGAACTTGGGCTTCCATTTAGATTGAGGCTAGAAATAGCTCATATCGGTGGAATCACCCATTTAAGGGTCTAAGCTAGAAATAGTATGACCTCCTTAAGCTTTAGCTTGGTTTCTTGTTAGTAAACCGATAGTGCTTTAATAGGGATTGTTGGATATATGGTTGTTGGTCGAGAGATGAACAACCATACCTATAACTAAGGTTATCTATGTCAATGAGCGAGAATTTGCGTGAATAGGAAATCACCCTATCCCACATTAGAGCCCTATTAGATGCACATCCCTAGTCATGTACTCTAATTTGTATACCCGTTTTACTTTACTTTCTTGCTTGAATTGAGATTGTTGTGACAGAATCCCAATTCCCCCCCAATCCTTTACTTTCGTGTTTTCAAACACTTACTCTCTTAGTGAAGTCTCTTCAATACAATCATTATTATGCTATCTATAAGTCTCTGTGGGTACGACCCTGACATCTGTTGGGTGCTTATAAATGTGTTTTACTTGATGATCGCCAATAGCTCCATCTTGGAGAGTACGTTTGAGCATTTATCGAAAATAGCGTCATTGCCAGGGACTTGATTTAATAGCTACTTTTGATTGTAGATTTGAAATCACTTAGAGAGTGCTTATTTCTTTTATTTTGTTTGTTGTTTGTGGTTGATTGCAGGCACCCATATCTCAAGCATCAATGCCCAGTACTTCTCACTCAACCCACGTACACTCGATTTTGCTACCTTTTTAGACCATAAGTTGGATTTTTAGTGAGCCGAGGAAGCAATGAGTGTGACTTCTGCTAAAGAGATTGAGGATTGATTAAATAATGGTGCACAGAGAGATAGAGAGCTATCAATCACCTCCACACTTCTTGAATTTATAGTGAGGAGTGCAACAAATGACCGAGTTGAAACAATTAAAGCCATTGGTGTTGTTGGGGCTGTGAGGCTAGTAGAAGATGTTGAGAGTTTAAATGAAGGTAGTGATGAGGTACTTGTGGCTAACCACAAGGTGGGTTCCCATGGAAGCTCTCAAAGTTATAGCATGCATTATCACAGGAATAAAGGTCGGAAAGAATGAAATAATGGCTCTAGGATTGAAAGTATGCTTGTGCAGGTGTTAGAGAAAGTAAGGTCAACCTACGGAGTCATCGAAGAGTTGAGTCATGACCTTGGGAGTCTTGCCCAAACCGTGAAAACTCACTCCATAGCCATTGAATGTCTTGAAGATAGAATGCTTTGGCTCATCTCACAATTCGAATCTAGGCAAGATAAGAATGAAGAAAGGAGTAGTGGTGTAGAGAGCTCACTTGACCCCATTGATATTGCAATGCCAATGGTAAACATACCTAGAAACAAGCAAGCTTGGGGAAATGGTTTGACCAAATCTATACAACACGAGAGCAAAGTGCCTAAAGTTTTCAAACCTTTCCCCACATGTCCGCTTCCCTTCCCTTAATGTTTGTTGCAAGAAAAAGAGGATGGAACTCCGAGAGATTTTGAGTCTATGTTGAGGAGAATCACCATCAATATTCCTGCAAATACTGCTTTTAACAAGATGCCCGAATATGCCAAGTTTGTCAAAGAATTATGCACCACTTGAAACTTAGAGGATTTTGAGGTGGTTCAGCGGTCTCCTTTTAGTAGTGTAATTTTATCAGGTGAGTTCACCAATGATGCAGTGATGCCGGGTGTACACACTATTTGTGACTCGAGGGGAATTCACAAGTCCACAAGGTTAGTATGTGATGAAAATGCAAGTTTCAACTTGATGTCTTTGGCCACCTTTAGATGACTGGAGTTAGGGCAGCCTACTATCACAAACATAGAGTTTTTTATGACGGATCGATCGATGAAGCACCCCGTGGGGATTGGTTGCAACATTTTGATTAAGGTGGGATGGATTATATACCATGTGGATTTTGTTGTGTTTGATTGCAAAGGGAGTTTTGAGATACCCATTATCTTGGGGCAACCTAGTCTAAAAACAGGGCACACCTTGAGAAAAATGGACTCGGGAGAGTTAAAATTTATCGTGAATGATGAGGAAGCCACCATTGATGTGAATAGATCTATGTGGAAACCGAGTGATCTCCAAATGTCTTTCGCAATTGGCAAGAATGAGGAAAGTGTTGACTTGCACATGAAAGAGAGATTTGTAGATGAAGTGTTAGAAGTGGTACCGTTGAATCATGATGGTGAGGGGATAGATGAATATGACGAGATTTGTTGTGCGTTAGTAGGAATGGGATCCTACTCTTACCCTCCAAAGAAACTTGATCTCGATCTAAAGAACAGGCAAACTCCACCATCCAAACCCTCAATCATTGAACCACCTACCTTGGAGCTTAAACCATTACCATCCCACTTGAAATACTCCTACTTGGGTGCTAACAAGACCTTTCCGGTCATTATTTCCAACAAGTTGAGTGACAAGCAAGTGGAAGCTTTTCTTAAGGTACTGAAGAAACACATACAAGCTTTAGGGTGGACCATTGCTGACATCATAGGTATACCTCCCTGGATGTTCACGCACAAAATTAACCTCCAAGAAGAAAGCATCCCTTCTATTGACCATCAACGAAGGCTAAACCCACCAATGCAAGAAGTGGTGAAGAAGGAAATTAGTAAATGGTTGGATGTGGGGGTGGTCTTTCCCATATCAGATAACACTTGGGTTAGCCCAGTGCAATGTGTGCCAAAGAAGGGTGGAATCACTATGGTACCAAATGAGAAAGATAAGATGATTGCTCTTAGGCTCGTGACCGGTTGCAGAGTGTACATGGACTACCAAAAATTGAACTCTGAGATGGAAAAGGACCATTTTCCCCTCCCGTTCATAGACCAAATGCTAGACCGGTTGGTGATCTGTGGCTACTATTGTTTTCTAGATGGTTACTCTGGATACAATAAGATTTTAATTATCCCGAAAGACCAAGAGAAGACCACTTTCACATGTCCGTATGGGACCTTTTCGCTCAAGAGAATGGCCTTTGGGCTTTGCAATGCTCCTGCTAGCTTCCAAAGGTGTATGATGTTAATATTTTTAGACATGGTGGAGGATACCATGGAGAAAATCATGGATGATTTCTCTGTAGTTGGGGATGAGTTTAGTGATTGTCTAGAGCATCTGGAGGAGGTGCTTAAACAGTATGAGGAAATGAATTTGGTATTGAGTTGGGAGAAATGCCACTTCATGGTGAAAGAAGGGATAGTTTTGGGGCACAAAATTTTCGAGAAAGGGCTTGAGGTTGATCAAGCAAAAATTGAGGTCATATCAAAGCTAAAGCTTCTAATGATGTGATCATAGGTACTATTCTTGTTTGTGATTGTATGTCTTCTGTATTATTTTATCTCGGATCTACTTTCTCTTATGTGTCTATGAAATTTTCCTTAGGTTGGGACTTAAGATGTGAATTTCTTTATGTACCCATGTATGTGTCTACACCAGTTAGGGTTTTTGTATGTGTTAATCAGGTTTATCGAGCATGTCCAGTAATGTTTATGGGGTATAGAACTTTGGCAGACTTAGTGATCTTAGATACAGAGGAGTTTAATATTATTTTGGGGATGAGTTGGTTGTCTCCTCACCATGCTATTCTCAATTGCTATGCTAAGACTATCACTACAGTTATGCCGGGGATGGATAAGTTAGAGTGGGAAGGTATTCTTAAACCTACTCCATTGAGAATTGTGTCATCTATTTGTGCCTAAAAGTTAGTGAAAAGAGTGTGTAGGGCATTCCTAGCTCATCTTCGAGATGATAGTTTGATAGTCCCTTCTACTGATTTGGTTTCAGTAGTGTGTGAATTTTTAGAGGTCTTTCCTGATGATCTTCCTGGTATGCGACTCGACCATGATTTTGATTTCTATATAGACTTAGAGCCGAGAACCCACCCTATCTCTATCCCTCCTTTTAGAATGGCACTGACAGAGTTAAGAGAATTGAAATCCAAGTTTCAAGAGTTATTGGGGAAGGGTTTTATGCATCCGAGCATTTTACCTTGGGGTGCTCTGTTGCGTCCCAATGCACACGCAAGTGTACGTGGTCATGCAAGTAAAAAGTGTCTCTTGCGAGCCAAATATCAATCCCACAAGGACTTGGTGTTTAGAAATGATCTAACTTAATTATTAGTATTAAAGTTAAATAAGTGCAATTTATAACCAAGAAGAATTTGAGTTTTTCTTATATAAACTAAATATTAGAATTAATGATGATATAAAATTCGGATTGTAAACAATATATGGAGAAATTCAGGGTTGAGGCATTCACTACACAATCATGCCTAACTATGGTTTATAGTTAGTATTGGTGTATATCGTGATCATTGATCTACGGGGTTTATATTATAACCCGGGAATGGTCATCCTCTAAGTCATCTACCCAAAGTAATCTCACAACTACATCGTTGAGCAGGGATGTGAGTCTTTACTTCGAATGCATTCAACTATCTTTCTGTTTTATTAACCAAGTGGAGCGTTTAGGTATATCGCTATCCTAACCGCACATCATCCTTTATAATTGCTAACTAACAATCAAAGATATGATCCACACTCCTTACGTTCTTCATTCTGTCCCTCAAATCCTATGGTCAATTCGTTTTGAGACGTAGATTTATCCTAAAGTTCATGACACTTTAGAATAGTAAAATAAGAATGTAAGAACAATCACATAACAAGAAAAACAAGTAAACCAACTATAAAACCATAATCAAACAATCATGTCATAGCCTCAACCCTAGAAAGAGGGTGTTTAGCTACTCATAGTCTAATTAGCAATTACAAAATTGATGTAGTTCATACAAGAATTAAGTAATGAAAAAGAAGAAAATAAGAACCTCAAAGTAGCCTCCTCCTTGTGTTTTTGAAATCCAAAGACGTCTAAGTATATGTACAATTAAAACTAGGTGTCCTATTTATAGTGTAGGACAAATTGCACCATCCAGGAACAGGGTCTGTGACACCCTTCCCATCGCGGAGGCTAGGCAGTGTGTCACACTGCTTATAGCACCTGGAAGCTAGCATGACACACCCTCATCGTGCCTGGCCACTGGAATTTGGTCTCTATTCTGGTGGCTCAGCTCCGTGCCACGCCAATAAAATGGAGCTTAGCCTATGTGGCACGGAGGTGTTTCTTGGCTGTCCATTTTCGCTCCCACAAACTCTTTCCACCTTGCTTTAAGTTCCAATGGCTTGTAGCTTGTTCGTAGGCTTCAATTAGCTTCCATAGCTCATCCAAGGGTCTCCTTCAACAACTCACAACCCATATTAGCTCATATAACAAAATAGAGTTCATCAGAGTACACTAGAATAGGCAAAGCTCAAGCTAGCACCACTAGTTTTCTCGTCTACACTTTATTTGATCATTTCGACTCATTATTTTCTCTAAATGCACCCTAAACACTATAAACAAGTACGTTAGACACAAAGTACACACTTTTCACACTATATAACTCAATAGCACATTAAGTTATCCTCAAAACTGAGCTAAACGTGCATAGATAATGACACTTAGGTGTATAACTACGCCTAAGATCACCACCCCACACTTAAAGCCTTGTTCATCCTCGAACAACCCTTCATACTACTCGCAATCAAAGAATACTCCAACATCTTTATTTAAAACTAAGACTCTCATTCTACAACTACAATGACCACACGAATAGCAAGTTCTACATTCGGCATGCCATATTACAACTAGAATCACATGAATACTACTTCAAGACTTCCTAGACTGAAGAATTGACTCTCTTCAGTTGGAAAACTCATGCATAATACTCAACAAAGATACCATATAAGTCACCTATCTGTCATCAAACATGTGCCCTCACCACAAGAGAGTTACCCATATTCACTCACACATATGCAAATTATCACAAGGATGGGTGTAAGAATCAAATTTTCCTCACTCTCATATGGAATTCACATGTCACATGAGATGAACCGTAAGCTTTCCCCTAGTGTAGTACTCCACTAATATCATAATGTAAAAGCTCAAGATCAAGTAGGACTTTAAGTGTTGTAATGTAGGCTAAGGGACGGGTAGGAACTATTTGGTCAAGAATAGTGACTATCTTCCCTAAGCGCTTTAATACACCACACTCTACATTGAACTCATCTCTAACCAACCTATTATTACACCAATATTATCTTCCCAACTCTCTTTTGTTTTACCCCATCTTTTCAGGTTAGCTTACATATCTTTAGTAGAGAGTATTTGCTATCAACACATGAATCACTTCGTTAGATCAATTTATCTTTTTCATTTCATTACTCCCTACCAACAACATATAAATCTCTTCAACACACCAAAACCAATTTCATTTGGGCTTCACTTTACTTTTCCTTCATCAATCTTACACTCCTTAACATCTTATTTTTTCAACTAAAGTGATTAGAAGTTTTGGATCAAATTCCGGGGAATTGAAAGAAATGGAAAAGATATACATGTGGCTGCTAAAGAATAGGCTAATGGCTCAACGGGGCTAGCTAAGGTCCTGCACAGAGAGTAGGGTGTAAAACTTGGCTATCAAAGAAATGCCTATATCATCTCCTAAACTCAACATTCTTTATTTTGCTTTGAAAACACACGGGGCAAGTTCTAGACACCAAAATGTAACATGGAATATACAAAGACCTCACTCACACTTGGCACATGTTCAAATCAAGTAGGGCACTTATAGACTCTCGACAAAGTAATTGCATGAATTCAGAATTAAGCCAATAAGAGTCAGATAAAAGAGCCTAGGTGTCTCACAGTAGTCATTCAATTTTTCAAATCATGCCTTAGAATTTAACACCAGCTAGCCTTAAGTAACCTTATGTAGCACCTACCAAGAGCATCTCTATTTATTCCTAAAGACAAAAATTTTAAATTTACTCCTAAAAATTAAAAAGGATACCGAGTTCAAAGGGCTTCCCCTCGGAAAAGAACCGAAAAGAAAAACCGAGAGGTGAGTGAAGTATGCTTCTACTAGACAGAATATTCATTAACAAAACATAAAACAAATAAAGATAAACTCTTTTTATAGTTTTTCAATTTACTCAAAAACTAGCAAATAAATAAAAATAGACATCCTATAGCGCACTTCACCCTAAACAAATTGGAATATTCCCACCCCACACTTAAAATCATACTTTGTCCCTAAAGTATCAATTAAACGTAAAGTTTGAAATACTCCTTGAGGCCTCTAGGCCTAACTAGTAGCATTAAGTTTGTCTTGGGGGTTTGAAGGGACCCACACTTAGTATTTTCCATGCTCCCGAGCTCATATCTCAGGTACTCAGACTTCCCTTCAACCTGTCGACACAACACAAAACAACACCAAAGGTGATACTAAAAAAAATAAAAAAGGATAAGAATACTACCTTAACTTGGGTAGCCTCTCAGGCAGCACCTAATTTATTATTGTGGCATGACTTACATCACAACTTTTATTCCCATTCTCTCATCCTCTTTCTCCTACTCAGGGCCAATCTTCTCCTTATTTTCTGACCCCTCTTGTGCTCACACTCGAGGTCTGGGGACTTTCTTGCACCCACCTTCTTCTAATTTTGTTCAAGTCCTTCAGATTCAGGCTCTTTTGGTAATTTGGGTAGCTCCATGAGAGAGTCCAAAAAGTTAATTTGAGGTATTATCTTCTCTACCCCACACTCATCCACTTCCATAGTTATGATCATGCATAGATCTTTGTAGTGTGAGGGTGTGTTGAGTACTGTGTACGCTCTAAAGACCACCTCTTCATCATTCAGTCTTATCTTGAGTGTGCCCTCTCTCACATCAATAAGTGCTCTACCGGTAGCCAAGAATGGACGTCCAAATATAATTGGAACCCTTTCATATTCATCATAATCAAGAACAATAAAGTCAGCAGGAATAATGAACTTACCAACCTTGATGAGAACATCCTCTATGATTCCTTCAAGGACCACTCTAGTCATGTCCTCCATCTGTAGCACAATTGAGGAAGGCCTTGGCTTCCCAAACCCAAGAGTTTTAAACAATGAAAGGGGCATAAGATTGATGCTTGCCCCCAAGTCACTCAAGGCTTGAACAATATCACTTTCACGAATTTGTATGGGAAGGGTGAAGCTCTGAGGATCCTTGAGATTTTTGGGAATCTTGATCATCACCATTGAATTAGACTCTTCAGTAAGTCTACAGTTTCAATATCCGCATGACTTCTCTTGTTTGCCACCACATCCTTCAAGTACTTAGCATACTTAGGCATTCCCTATAAAACATCTAACAAAGGAAGGTTAATGTGAAGTTCTCTAACCGTGTCAAAGAACTTCTTAAAACACGCATCCTCTTTCTCTTTCTTAAGCTTTTGAGGGAATGGTGGTGGTGGTCTATTTCGAGGTTGCTCAATTGGCTTCTCATTAGGGTACTCAGATTTCCCCTTTCTGTCAGCTTCTTTTGACTCGGCCTCCTTTTTTGTGTGCTTGGAAGGGTTGAACTCTTCTTGCACTTCATGATTTTTCTTTGGAGGTGTATCAGTCAAATCTCTACCACTCCTCAAGGTGATTGCCATCACTTACTTTGGCTTGTCTTTATCACTAGGCAATCCCCCTTGAGGTCTTGTATTCTGCACCTGAGCTAGCTATCCCATTTGAACTTCTAATGTCTTTGTGGATAATTGCTTGATCAGTAGCAATCTGTTTCTGATTAGCCATGATCTTCTCCAATATTTCCTCAATACTGGTGGCCTGAGTGTTGTTCTGCGTATCTTATTGTTGTTGAAACTGCTACAGTTAAGCCTGATTACTGCCCCAAGAGTAGTTAGGTTGACCCTGCCAATTTTGGTTGTAGGCATTACCATAGTTTAAATTGCCTTTTTGTGCATTTCCTACAAAGGTTACCGACTCCGGATTCGCTCCACATAAGTCTGCTGAATGACCACTCAGATCGCAAGTTTTGCACCACGTCTAAACATGTTGCAGTACATTAACATGAGCTTGAGGTTGAGTTGCACTCAACTTGTTGAACTGAGCCATCATCTGAGTCTGAAAACTGGCCAACTGTGCCGCTAATGTTGCGACACTATCTACCTCAATCATACCTGCGGGCTTCTGCACCATACCTCTGGACATGTCACCATTCCACTTTGGATTGCCTTGTGCAATGTAATTAAGGAAAGTATATAGCTCATCATAGTTCTTCTCCAAAGTTTGAACACCTACCGTTGAATCTAGCAAAATCTTTGTATTATGGTCAAGGCTTTCAACAAATGTGTTAACTAATACTTCATTAGTCTGCTGGTGGTCTGGGCAATCTCTGAGAAGAGACTTGAATCTCTCCTATGCATGATAGAGATTCTCGTCTGGTTTCTACTTGAAGCTCAAGATTTCACTCCTCAGCTTTGAAGTTTTGCATGAAGGGAAGAATTGAATGAGAAACTTCTTTTACTAGTCATCCCATGTTGTGATTGAATTTGAAGGTTCTGCCTTCAACCATTTCTTTGCTTCTCCCAACAGTGAGAATGGAAAAAATGTGATCCTTACATAATCTGTGGAGACTCCTTCTGGAATGAAGGTGTCACTGATCTCCAAAAAGTTCTTGAGATGAACCTATGGATCCTCATGTGACAAGCCTATAAATTGTCCGCTTGTGTGCAACAATTGCACCATGTTCTGTTTAAGTTCAAATCTGCCTCCTACGGCTGGCCTTTGAATATAGGAGTTCATATTAGTTGCGAGTAGGATTGACACTTTGTGCACTATCCTACGAGCTGGTGGTGGTTCCTCTGCCATGAATGCAGGAAGCGTCTTGGCCTGTTGACCTTGCGAGATTGGGTTGAGAAGTGTTGCTTCTCCCCTTTCATGGGAAAAGTGCTGCTCAGGTTTGGGAGGTGGTTCAACCAATTCCTTATCCCTTTGCAGCTTGCTCGAGATTATGAATTGTCCCTGCAAATTCAGTAGCTAAGATGAAGTTATTAGCACTTATCGAATGAAATAGTAAAACCAAAAATTAGAAGGTTGCTAATTTTAAAGTCCCCGGCAACAGTGCCAAAAACTTGTTGCGTCCCAGCACACATGCAAGTGTACGTTGTCGTGCAAGTAATAAAGTGGCTCTTGCGAGCCGAATATCAATCCCACAGGGACTTGGTGTTTAGAAAATGATCTAACTTAATTATTACTATTAAAGTTTAACAAGTGTGATTCGTAACCAAGAAGAATTTAAGTTTTTCTTATATAAACTAAATACTAGAATTAACAACGATATAAGATTCGTATTGTAAACAATATATGGAGAAATCCAGGGTTGAAGCATTCACTACACAATGATGCTTAACTATGGTTTATAGTCGGTGTTGGTGTATATCGTGATCGTTGATCTATGGGGTTGATATTATAACCTGAGAATGGTAATTCTCTAAGTCATCTACCCAAAGTACTCTCACAACTACATCGTTGAGCGGGGATGTTAGTCTTTACTTCGGATGCATTCAACTATCTTCCCATTTTATTAACCAAGTAGGGAGTTTAGGTATATCGCTATCCTAACCACAAATCATCCTTTATAATTGCTAACTAACAATCAAAGATATGATCCACACTCCTTACGTTCTTCAATCTATCCCTCAACTCCTATAGTCGATTCGTTTTGAGACTTAGACTTATCCAAAAGTTTATGACTCTTTAGAATAGTAAAATAAGAATGTAAGAACAATCACATAACAAGATAAACAAGTAAACCAACTATAAAACCATAATCAAACAATCATGGCGTAGCCTCAACCCTTGAAAGAGGTTGTTTAGTCACTCATAGTCTAATTAGCAATTACAAAATTGATATAGTTCATACAAGTATTAAGTAATGAAAAATAAGAGAATAGAACCCTAAAGTAGCCTACTCCTTATGTTCTGGAAATCCAAAGATGTCTAAGTATATGTAAAGTTGAAACTAGGTGTCCTATTTATAGTGTAGGACAAAATGCACCCGCTGGGAACAGGGTCCGTGACACCCTGCCCATCGTGGAAGCTAGACAGCGTGTCACACTGCTTATAGTGCCTGGCAGCCGACATGAAACACCCTCATTGCACCTGGCCACTGGAATTTGGCCACTGTTCTGGTGTCTCACCTCCGTTCCACGCCAATAAAATGGAGCTTAGCCTCTCTGGCACGAAGGTGTTTCTTGGCTGTCCATTTTCGCTCCCATGAACTCTTTCCACCTTGATTTGAGTACCAATGGCCTGTAGCTTGTTCGTAGGCTTCAATTATCTTCCACATATCTTCCAAGGGTCTCCTACAACAACTCACAACCCACATTAACTCATATAACAAAATAGTGTTCATCAAAGTACACTAGAATAGGCAAAGCTCAAGATAGCAACACTAGTTTTCTCGTCTAAACTTTATTTGATCATTTTGACTCATTACTTGATCTAAATGCATCCTAAACACTATAAACAAGTAATTTAGCCACAAATTACACCATTTTCACACTATATACCTCAATATCACATCAAGTTATCCTCAAAACTAAGCTAAACGCGCAGAGATAAAGATACTTAGGTGTATGACTACTTTAGATCATGCTCCTATTCTTTTTGTATAAAAGAATGATGGTAGTATACGAATATGCATAGACTACCAGAAGTTGAATAGGGTAAATATTCATAACAATATCCCTTGCCCAAAATAGATGACCTATTTGACCATTTGTAGAGAGTCGCGGTGTTCTCAAAGATTGATTTGAGGTTAGGTTACCATCAACTTAAGATTCAGGTTGAGTACATCCCAGACTGCCTTCCAAACTCATTATGGACATTTCCAGTTCTTGGTTATGTCCTTTGGTTTGACCAACGCCCTAGCCGCTTTTATGAGCTTGATGAATAGAGTATTCAAGCCATTTTGCATTCGTTTGTTATTGTTTTCGTTGGTGATATCCTAGTTTACTCAAAGATTAAGGAGGAGCATGAAGCTCACTTGCATACAGTGTTGGGGTTGCTTAAGGAGAATCAACTTTATGCTAAGTATTTGAAGTGTGAATTCTGGTTGTCTTCAGTTTCTTTTTTGGGACATATGGTATCTAAGGAAGGGGTTATAGTAGACTCGCAAAAGGTGGAAGCTATTAAAAACTGGGCCAGACCAACCAATGTCAATGAGGTTCTTAGTTTTATGGGTTTGGCCTGTTACTATCGTCAGTTTGTTAAAGGATTAGCCTCCATTGCTTTGTATATGACTCCCCTGACTCAGAAGAAGGTACCTTTTGTGTTGGATGATAAGTGTGAGAAGAGCTTTTAGAAGCTCAAGACCTTGCTAACTTCAGCTCATATTCTTTCCTTGCCTATTGAAGATAAGGATTTGATTGTGTATTATGATGCTTCACCATCTGGTTTAAGTGCTATTTTATGTAGGGTCAGAATGTTTACGCTTTGAGGTAGCTGAAGCCGTATGAGAATAACTATCCCACCAAGGATTTGGAATTGGCAGAAGTGGTTTTTTCTTTGAAAATTTGGAGACACTACCTCTATGAGGTGAAATGTGAAGTGTTCACAGACCATCATAGTTTGCCACATGTGTTTACTCAGCGAGATTTGAATTTGAGGCAGAGAAGGTGGATGGAGTTTATCAAAGATTATGACATCTCAATTTTGTATCATTCGGGCAAGGCCAATATGGTGGCAAATGCATTGAGCCGAAAGCTGACAAGCATGGAAAGTTTGGCATGGTTGGAGGTGTCGAGATGCCCATTGTCTAGAGAGGTAGAAACTCTAACAAATGGTCGTATGAGGTTACATGTGACAATCAGGGGAGGAGTGTTAGCCCATATGGAAGCTAAGTCTACTTTCTCTAAGGAAATTAAGAGTAGGTAGTTTAAAGATCATAAGTTGAATAACCTTAGGGAGGAAGTGTTACAACCTTGGTCCGGCAAGTAAGGATAAGGCGAGTTCTAATATTGGCCATAGTTTAAAAGCAATAAAAATGAAGGGAAGAATAATACATGCATAAACACTGCCCTAGAATGACCAAGTACTTTGCCTACATCATTAATCATTCATGGTTCCCACAACCCTAGTTGTGGATTTAGCTACTCATGTTCATAAGGAAACAATAAAAAGTTATTGATGCATTCATGATCATATACTTACAATAAGAAGTAAAGAAATCCGTGAACTTGAATAGATGAAGATGGAAGTAAGAACAATGAACTATGAATGTGTATAAATCTCAAAACCAAGAATAAACCAAGATCACAATGTTTCGAATGTGTTTCCTACAAAATATCGAGCATAAAACGTAAAATAAAACCTAGGAAAGGTATTTATAGACAGTAGAAATCTTATCCTAATTAAACAAGGAAAACTGAAATCGGCAGCTTCCACAGACACAGTCTATAGTCCATGGAAGTTTCTACGAGTCATCAACAGTGCTCGTGAAACTCAGATAATATGTCCTCCTGTGGGTTCCTTTCCACCAGATCAGTCTACGACTTGTGACTTGAATCACGGCTCATGGAATTAAGTCATAGATCTCAGAGAATTTTATCCTTCTCTGATCAGGTTCCACGAGTAATTATCACGACTCATGAATAGATCCATGGCTCATGGAAACCTTTCATAGAACTTAGGCTCCAGCTATATTTGCAGTACTCTTTCCATGACTGACTTCCACGATACGTGGAGTGATTCACGACTCGTGGTTCTGAGTCGTAGAAGTCAGTTTCAGCCCAAATATCAGTCTTTTTTTGAATTTAGTCTCCAAACCATGTTTTCCTGCACAAGACTCAAAAACACATCAAAGCTACTAAAAATTGCTGAAGAACATAGTCCAATTCCAAGTTTTAAGCATCGAAAATGTCGCAAACCCATGGCACATCAACTGCCAAAGAATAAATTGGATGAATCTATCGTGTGTGTGGTGCATGTGCAAAGAGAAAGCATGTAAGATCCTCCTTCAAACCTCAACGGATGGTTAGTACCACAAAACTTCTTCAACTGTTGCACATGGATCTATGTAGACCTATGAGGGTTCTCAGTAGATGTGGGAAGAGGTATGTGGTTGTGATTATGGATGACTACTCAAGGTTTACTTGGACACTCTTTTTGAGCTCCAAGGATGAAACCTTTCAGGTGTTCTAAATATTTGTCAAAATGGTACAAAAGAAGTTGAGCACTGAGGTGGCTCGAATAAGGTCAGATCATGACACTAAGTTAGAAAATTCAAAGTTTTTGACCTTTTGTGCTGAGAGTGAAATTGATCACAACTTTTTTGCACTAAGAACTCCTCAGTAAAATGGAGTGGTTGAAAGGAAAAATAGATCACTAGAGGATATGGCCAAGACTATGCTAATTACTCGTGAACTTCCTAAGAGCTTTTGGGCTGAGGCAGTAAATACAGCTTGTTACTTACTGAACATGTGCATGATCAGGTCACTACTAGACAAAACCCCTTATGAACTTCTCAAGGGGAGAAAGCCAAATCTGACTTACTTGAGACCTTTTGGTTGTAAATGCTATGTTCACAATGATGGGAAGGATGCTCTAGGAAAATTTGATGTAAAAAGTGATGAAGGCATATTCTTAGGAAACTCTTCACAAAGTAAAGCTTAAAAAGTGTTCAATAAAAGAACAAGTTATGTGGAAGAGAGTATTCATGTCATCTTTGATGAAGATAACTGTAAAAGTAAATCCAGTGATGATGATACAAGAATTGGACTAGTTTATGACTCAGAAGATAAACAAAATCAGGAAGCTCTAAATGATGATTCCCTAGCTGAAGGACAGGAAGAGGTGCAGGCTTCAAGGGTAACCACTCATGAAGAAGATCCAGCCTATCATTTCAATTAACTTGGACCCTCACAACCTGTGGCTGGAAGAAACTGGAAACACTAGAGTTCACACCCTATTGAAAATATTATTTTCCCTATGGACTCAGGCATGCAACGAGGCACAAGGTAAGGAATATATGTGCTTATTCATCCTACCTGTCACTAATAGAGACTAAGAACATCAAGGAATCCCTACAAGATGCTGACTGGATTGTAGCAATGCAAGAAGATTTGAATCGGTTTGAAAGAAGCAAAGTACGGCACCTGATCCCCAAACTTGAAAACAGAACCATTATTGGGACCAGGTGGGTTTTTAGAAACAAGCTGGATGATCAAGGAGTGGTGACCAGAAACAAAGCCAGATTGGTGGTACAAGGTTACAATCAAGAAGAAGGTATTGACTATGATGAAATATTTGCACTTGTGGCTAGAATGGAAGCAATAAGGATGCTAATTGCATTTGCCTCTCATATGGAGTTTAGACTATTTCATATGGATGTGAAAACTGCATTCTTTGATGGATATCTGATGGAAAAAGTGTATGTAAAACAACCCCTAGGTTTTGAAAGTTTTGAGCTACCTGATCATGTCTATAAACTTGACAAAGCTCTGTATGGACTAAAGCAAGCCCCAAGAATATTGTATGATAGGTTGTTCTCTTTTCTATTGGAGCATGACTATGTGAGAGGAAAGATAGACAATACTCTATTCATTAGAAGAGAAGGGAGAAGTCTCCTCATTGTGCAAATATATGTATATGATATAATCTTTGGAGCTATTGATGATGCGTTGAGTCAAGAGTTTGCATTCTTGATGAGCGGTGAGTTTGCGATGAGTATAATAGGAGAAGTGACCTTTTTCTTGGGATTGAAAATTCACCAAGTGAAGGCTGGATCCTCAATACATCAACAAAAATATATCAAAGAGCTTTTAAAGAAGTTTGAGATAGAGGGGGCCAAGAAAAATGATACTCTTATTGCTACCACCACAAAGCTAGACAAAGATGAGGCTGGAGTAGCTGTTGTCGAGACAAAATTTAGAGGAATGATAGGCTCCTTGTTGTATCTCACTGCAAACAGACCTGATATTGTGTATAGTGTGGGCTTATATGCTAGGTTTCAATCATCTGCCAAGGAATCACATCTGAAGGCTGTGAAAAGGATCCTAAGGTATCTCAAAGGAACTCAAGGGTTGGTTCTTTGGTATCCTATGGATGACTCTTTTGATCTTATTGGCTATGTTGATGCTGACTATGCTAGTTACTTGGTGGATAGAAAGAGCACCTCTAGAATGGCACACTTTTTTGGACCATGTCTTGTATCTTGGGCTACAAAGAAATAGAACTCTATTGCACTATCAACTACTGAGGCTGAATATGCAGTTGTTGCTTCTTGCTGCTCTCAATTACTTTGGCTTAAGCAATAGCTCAATGATTATGGCATCACTCTAGGGTTCATTCCTATATTTTATAATAATACTAGTGTAGTTAACATGGCAAAGAATCATGTTTAGCACAAAAAACTAAGCACATTCATGTGAGACATCAATTTCTCAGAGACTGTGTTGAAAAAGGGTTGATTAAAATGGTGCCTTGTGGAACTGATGAACAAATTGCAGACATCTTCACTAAAGCTCCAGGGAGAGAAGCCTTTGAGAAAAATAGGTTAGACCTTGGGCTGATCAATCAGTTGTAAGAGATGAAGGAGAGAAAGCTTCCCTTAATGATTGACTAGAAAACTGAATGGTAAGATAATGGTGGTTGAATAGTGCATAATGGTAATTAACTCAGTTTTGTTCTTCACAGGATCACAACCACAAATAGAAAGAACACTCACACGATCTGAGGAATTCATCTCACTTTTGCTAAGAAGTAACTTCATGAAAAAGGAGTGGGAAGCTCTCAAGGATTTGATCCTCAAGGTATGCACATCCTTTACAGAACTGTCAAAATAAAGTGCACAGATTAATATTGTCTTTTTCATAAGAACCTGATCCTTAGAAGTCCTCCACTTACTCAAATAAAACAAACTCTCAAGCAAAAAAAATTAAACACTGAGCTTTTAATCATGTATTTCTCTTTTCAAAACTGATAACCGTCATTTCAAACATTTCCCACACTTCAAACACTCCCTCTCTCAAGAAACCGTCCATCTTCACAAAACCCTCTCTCATAATTTTTCAAACTCATCTTCTCCAACCTTTCATAAACATTGTGAATGGCTTCCTCTTCTGCTAAACCCACTGCTTCTCTACTCCACTCACTAGTGGATTACACTGATGATGAGGACTTATCCTCACTATTGGGTGCATCCACTCAGGGGGAATATCCCTCAAGATCTCCCTCTCCCATTCTTCCTTTTGCTCCTCGATGATCACTACCTCTCACTACTTCCTCAAAACCCGCATCCCCACAACCCTAAAAGTCCGACTCTTTGAACTTTTCATGAAGTTCAGATAGGACAAACCCCATTGCTCCTCCGCCCGCAGTTACTAAATCCCCATCCTATGAAGAAGAGGAGATTGATAGTGATGGGGATGTTCTTATTGCCCCAAAATGCACAAGGGCTGGATCTGCTGCTATACCAGTGTACAAAAAGAGAGGTGTTATAAAAACCCCTAGGAAAACACTATCAAAACCCTCAAATAATCCTTTACCCTCATCTTCTCTTCTACCAAGACAGACCCTCACTAGAAAAAAAGGTTGTTGATGCCCAAAAGGAGGTTGAGAAGAAGAGAGCCAAGGAATCTCGAGGGAAGAAGAAGATAGTAGATGATGATGAGCCCATTGAACTTGAAAAGGAAGAGTTGGAAGAAGAAGAGGAAGAAGATGTCCCCCCAAGCCTAGAAAAACTAACAAAAACTATGAGAAGTTCTTGATATTAGAGCCTATTGGTTACTACTCCACCCAACACCTCCTAAAAGGGAGAATTCTTGATTATGAGATACTTAACAACTCCTTCATTTTACAGTTGCTAGATAAGCTTAGATTCCAGGGTTGGGATCACTTGTTTAAGACTTCAAATCCTATGCTGCATAAGGAGGAGGTGGTAGAATTTTATGCCAACTTAAAAATGTTGGATGGGTGGGTGTTTAGCTCTAGTGTTAAGGGGGTGGAGATTATCATTGATCCTGTCAAGTTTGGGGAGATACTAATAGTACCCTTAGAGGGGTTAGAGGAGTATGTTTGGAAGACTGATGAGGACTGTCTATTAAATAGGAAGTTCTCTCAAGGGAAGGAGAAGAAGGTGGCTAGAAA
This sequence comes from Jaltomata sinuosa, assembly GCA_003996215.1. Lineage (NCBI taxonomy): Eukaryota > Viridiplantae > Streptophyta > Magnoliopsida > Solanales > Solanaceae > Jaltomata > Jaltomata sinuosa. The sequence continues at coordinate 77,723 of QJPP01001766.1, read as the reverse complement.
GGTGTTTAAGGGGGAAATGTCTGCTGATCACAAGCTCTTATCTGAGATTGTGAATAAGGAGATACTGCCTAGAGGGGGAAGGAGGCATGAGGCCATCTTTAGGGACATGAGGATCATGAATGCCCTAGACTTGTATGAGAGGATCAACTTCCCTGCTCTTATGATCAAACACATAGGGAGAGTGACTTCTCCAAACACTGGCCCTCATGGTTTGGCTTATGTGTTCCTACTGACTGAGGTCTTTAGGAGTTTTGAGTTGCCTCTTGGAAAAGGAGCTGCAACTACTACGAATGATAGAATCACTCTATCCACCATGGAGGAGTGTGATTGTTTAACTGTACATCCTCCTAAAAAGAAGAGCTCTAGCCCCATGGCCCAATCCTTGGTGGACTTGGAAGATGCTCAAAGGGAGATTACCCAGCTGAAGAAGGAGAATGCTGGACTGAAGGAGTTTCTTATAGCCTCCCAAGCTCAAGTGGACACCTTGAGGACTGAGATGATGATACAACAGACCAAACACCTTTAAAATATCTAGTCCCTCATGGATCTCATCCCCAAGCCCAAGCCTTCCTCCTGATCCTCCTCAGCTCTCCTTACTCCAACCCCCTCCCCTTTGTTAAAAAATTCTTTTGATTGGCTCTTATTGAAAGATAATTTTTTTTGGTTTTTTTAAGTAATTTTGATATATTTTGTTATGGGCCAATAGTTGGCTTAATTTATGCTTACCTTGCTATAATTGGTCCTCATTCCTTGCTTGTGTTACTATCTTAGGCTTGAATAGATGCTAAACCTTAGGTTTTGGTAGTGACTATCTTAAATGTGGCTCTGTTGCCCCAATGTCCATGAGTTCCTTACCTAAAGTATTCACTAGTTTACCTCTGTTATCTTGTTTTGTTTTTAATGATGTCAAAATGGGGAAAGTGATATGTGATACTATTTCCTTGTTGAGGTTTGCATATTTGCATGTTTTTATACTATGAAGGAGGGGTTCTTGTTCTTGATGTGAGCTGTGAAGAATATGAGGTGATTGTGTCATATGTTGAAGTATGAGTGTGATGATACTACCAAGTAAAGCTGGTCCTCTTTACGTCCTCTTTACAAAAATGGAATAGAGTTTGACATCATCAAAAAAGGGGGAACTAAAGAAACCTTGTCGAACAAGTTTTGACAATGAGGCAAAACTTATTTTTGGTAAAAGTATAATTATGGAAATAAATTATAAAAGGTGGTGTCCATGTCAAACAAGAAAAGAACTGTAACACCCCAGAATTTGAACTAGTTACTTGATTGTGCTTAGCAGGAAAAATTGCAGGAAATTTCAACTTTCCAGAAACCACGGACAAGATCACAGAGCGTAGTTTAGAACCACAACCCGTGATTTGACCCATGGTCTAATCTCCAGTGTTGGTCCCCCTTCAGTCTATGGGTAACTTCATGGACTGTGGTTTGAAACCATGGACCGTCCTGTCACTCGTGGACTTGGTAATCAGAGAGGTGCAAGTTTCCTACCTCAGAACCACGGATAGGACCACAGACCATAGTTTAAAACAACCATCTTTCTTGTCAACCATGGTTCCCTTTTATCACAGGACCCTCAGTTCAGGGTCTAGAAACCACGAGTCAAACCATGAGCTGTAGTTCAGAACCACGATCCATCCGGTGACTCGTGGAAATCATCAGAACAGAGATACCCCAAAACTCAAGGACAAAACCATGACTCAGTCAATGGTCTATCGTTCAGAACCACGGTCTATCGACCAATCCATGGATCGATGTTCCGAGAATTTCAGCAGTTTTCTTTTAAAATTTCCAGGGGTATTTTAGACTTTTCCTACCTCTTTTAAAGCCTAAGCTACGTTATTTTAACTCGTCTAATCCTAATTTCTAAGCCTAAAACTACCTAAAACCCTCATTCCCTAATATTAAACCGATACTTAGAAAAATTTAGAGAAAAGAAATGTTTCTTCCTCTCAAGAACAAGCAGAAGGGTTTTCTCAAGTTCAGGCTTCAATTCTACGATTTCCTCCATAGATTCTCTTCCAGGTATGTGGGATTTAATCAATGGGTTCCTTTAGCCCATTGAGTCCCTAGATATAGCTTAGTTCTTCAGACTGCTCTTCAGACCTAGGGTTCGTAAATTCCATGAATGTATTATGTTCAGTTCCTATGGTTGTATATAGTATCCATTACTAGTTTTCTTGGGAACCTAGGGCATCCACATGCTCATAATTCTGCAGCCCTAACATGTTGATAGTATTAGTACTTTAAATGTATGCCTTCTAAACAGACATTGGAACCAGTTATATTATAGGTTTAGAATGATATCAGTTTTAAGAAATATTATTATTATACATTCTCATATTGAAATCAGTTTTTGAGCTATCCATGTTTCACTTGCATTTGTTGCTTATAATTCAGTTGGGAGTAGGCTTAGCACCGTGTGGATGAAGGGATGAAGGCTCACCCATCAGTTTAGGCTGAGACCTTTAGTAGTAGTCTCTAAGTCCCAGAACTATGGTGCCACCGTAGGTTCTAAAGGGGTCACCCGTCAGATAAGGCCCGACACCTTAGTCCTTTTTTATATCAAATTAGTGGATCCATGCTAGACTATATTTGTACCCTTGGCTAGGTATGAACACCCTCCCATCCAGGATTACAGGTTGGCACCATAGTTAGCTCAGCTTAGGGTATAACGGTTAACAATAGCTCCCACAGTTCAGATTCAGTACATGCATTAACCTTGTATTCAGGACTCAGTTTTTCAGTTCAGTTCATCATGTTTATAGTTCATGTTAAATACTTGGTCATTGCATCAGTTTATCCTTCAGTTTCATGTTCAGTACATTATCCATGTTCAGTATTCATACATACAGTTTTTACATATATCCTACATGCTCAGTACATTCCAAGTACTAATGCATAATTTTGTTCTACATCTTATCATGATGTAGGTTCAGGCTCTCATTATCCAGACCGCGCTTAGCTCTATTTTCTCAGCGTTCTCAGCGATCAGTTGGTGAGTCCTCATAGTTCAAGGGCGATGCTATATTTACTCATTTCAGTCTTTATTTTCAGTTTTAGACTTTTAGAGTTAGCTAGTGACTTTTCCCAGCAACTCACTTCAGTTAGAGGCTTACAGACATAATACTAGATTCAACTCTTGTGGTCAATGTTTATTCAGACTATTATCATATTTTCTTATATATATTCAGATAAGTATTGGATTATTTCTTTTCAAACTTATTTGATTAAATTAGTTTAGCTTCCATATAGTTAGTATTTTATTCAGTAATGTCTAATCATGCCAAACTATGGGTTAGCTTGGGGTCACTTGTGACTCTAAGCATCATGTTGCGTCTAGGGAGTAGCCTTGGGGAATGACAAACTTGGTATTAGAGCCAGGTTCAAGTGTCCTAGGGAGTCTAAAAGTTGAATCAAGTAGAGTTTTCTTCATGGGTGTGAAGCGCGCCATACTTATGGGGGAGAAGCTACAAGACGTTTTTAGGAAAAAATTTCTTTCTTTCTCTTCCATCTCGTGCTATAGAGTATGAACTCTATTTAATCTCCCTCTAACTCTTATTCTTCGCATTACAGAAAATGCCTCCTAGAAGAGCAAACGTAAAGGGAAACAAAAATAGAAATGGTAATCAACAAGCACCACTAGCTCCAGCATACCCTGTGAATAAGCAGGTCACTCATGTTGAGTTCAGCGCTGCCTTTCAGGTGCTTGCTCAGGCCATGACTGCTCAGGTTAACCAGCAGGCTGTGGCACCAACCCCACCTCTGAATAATGCTGCAGCAGCTAGAGTCCAAGATTTCACTTGGATGAATCCTCCAAAGTTCCATGGTTCTAAGTCTTAGGAGGATCCACAAGAATTTCTTGAGGACATTCAGAAGGAGACAGAGATTATGGGTGTCACTCCAATTGAGAGTGCAGACTTAGCCGCTTACCAGATGAAAGGAGTGTCTCATACCTGGTATCAGTAATGGAAGGAGTCTTGAAGTGCTAATGTAGGCCCCGTGGATTGGAATTACTTTAAGGCTGCATTTTTGGACATGTTTTTCCCACTTGAACTCAGGGAAGCCAAGGTCTAAGAGTTCATCAACTTAAGGCATAATGATATGAGCGTGAAGGATTACTCTCTTAAGTTTACTCAATTGTCTAAGTATGCTCTGGCGATGGTAGATTTGAGCAGGGAAGAGACAATAAGAGAACTAGAACAGGTGACTTCAGATATTCTCAATAAAGGTCATATGGTGGTAACCGCTCTCAATTCTGCCAGAAATATTCAGCTCCAGCCCTATCTTCTGCTAGTGCCCCAGTGCCTAAGTATTGACAGGATCGATGGGATAGGGCGCTAGGCTCTATGTCCCAAGGTAGTGTCACTAGTGGGCGTACTCATCCAGTTTGCAGGAAGTGTGGTAGGAACCACCAGGGTGAGTGTATGGTAGGTAGTGAGAATTGTTTTAGGTCTGGTAAACCAGGCCACAAAATGAAGCATTGTCCAGTAGCTTCTCAGAAGGGCAGGGATACTCGCCCACAAAATCAGGCTAATTCTACAGTAGCTCCAGCAGGTCGCCTGACTTAGCAGGGTGCCCCTTCTAGTGTAGTTGGTGATTAGTGCCAAAACAGGATCTATGCTCTTCAGACTCGACAGGACTAGGAGGATTCTCCCAATGTGGTCACGAGTACGTTATGAGTCTTTCATCTTGATGTATAGGCATTATTGGATCCTGGAGCTATACTTTCTTTTGTGACTCCCTATATAGCAGTAGATTTTGGTGTCAGTCCAAGAATCCTCCCAGAACCTTTCGCAGTCTCTACTCCTATTGGTGACCCAATTATAGCTAGATGGTTATACAAAGATTGCCCTGTCATAGTTTCCCAGAAAGTCACCTCAGCCAATCTTGTAGAGTTAGAAATGACTGACTTCAATGTTATTCTAGGCATGGATTGGTTAGATTTGTGTTATGCCTCAGTTGATTATAGGACTACAATTGTTCAATTTCAGTTTTTAAATAAACCAGTCTTAGAGTGGAAGGGTAACACCTCAGTGCCTGTAGGTCAATTCATCTCTTACCTCAAGGCCAGAAAAATGATTTTCAAAGGGTATATCTATCGCTTTGTTAGGGTCAAAGATAGAGATTCTGAGACCCCAACTCTTGAGTCAGTCCCAGTGGTTAACGAATTCCCAGAAGTGTTTCCAGAAGATCTTCTCAGAGTTCCTCCTGAAAGGAAAATCGACTTCGAAATAGATCTCCTTCCAGAAACCCAGCCTTTCTTAATTCCACCTTACAGAATGGCTCCAACTGAGCTTAAAGGATTGAAGTAATAATTGAAAGACCTTCTAGATAAGGGCTTCATCAGACCCAGCATCTCTCCATAAGGTGCTTCAGTTATTTTTGTGCATAAGAAGGACGGTTCTCTCAGGATGTGCATCGACTACCGTCAGTTGAACAAAGTCACAATCAAGAATAAATATCCCATCCCCAGGATTGATGACTTGTTCGACCAGCTTCAGGGTGCCAATCGTTTTTCTGAGATAGATCTTTGATCCGGCTATCATCAGCTCAGAGTCATAGATTGTGACATTTCGAAGACAACCTTCAGAACTCGGTATGGTCACTATGAATTTGTAGTTATGTCTTTTGGACTAACAAATGCTCTTGCAGCTTTTATGGATTTAATAAACAGGGTGTTCAAGCAGTATTTGGAAATGTTCGTCATTATCTTTATTGATGATATACTTGTATATTCTCAAAGTGAGGAGGAGCATGCAAATCATTTGAGAGTTGTACTACAAACTCTCAAGGATCGCCAGTTATTCGCAAAGTTCAGCAAGTGTGAATTTTAGTTGTAGTCTATTGCTTTCCTTGGTCATGTGGTGTCTAGCGAGGGCATCCGCGTTGATTCTCAGAAAATTGAGGTAGTGAAGAACTGGCCTAGACCCACATCTCCAATAGACATTAGAAACTTCTTGGGTTTGGCCGGTTACTACAGGAGATTTGTTGAAGGATTTTCATCCATAACTGCTCCACTGACCAGATTGATTCAGAAGAAGGTTAAGTTCTAATGGTCAGAGGAATGTGAGAAAAACTTTCTAGAGTTGAAGACTAGGTTGACTACAACTCCCGTTCTAACTCTACCAGAGGGTTTAGATGGTTTTGTGGTATATTGCAATGCATCCAGAATCGGGTTGGGTTGTGTCTTGATGCAGCATGGTAAAGTCATAGCTTATGCTTCTAGGCAGCTTAAGATTCATGAGAAGAACTACCCGACTCATGACCTTGAGCTTGCAACAGTTGTTTTTGACTTAAAGATTTGGAAACACTACTTGTATGGTATCCATGTTGATGTGTTCACAGATCATAAGAGCCTCCAATATATGTTCACCCAGAAAGAGTTGAGTCTTCGTCAGAGGAGGTAGCTTGAGTTCCTCAAAGACTATATTATGAATGTGCTCTACCATCCGGGTAAGGCCAATGTACTGGCTGACGCCCTCAACAGACTGTTCATGGGTAGTGTGTCTCATGTTGAGGAAAAGAAGAAAGAACTAGCTAAGGATGTTCATAGGCTCACTCGCTTGGGAGTTTGCCTTATGGATACGGAAGACGGTGGTGTGATAGTACAGAATGGGTCAGAATCTTCATTAATAGTTGAGGTGAAAGAGAAACAAGACAGTGATCCTATCTTACTCTAGTTAAAGGGTGCGGTTCATCAGCAAATGGTAGAGGTTTTCTCCCAAAGGGGAGATGGTGTGCACCGCTACCAGGGTCATTTATATGTTCCTATTGTGGATAAGTTAAGGCAGCAGATCCTGACAGAGGCCTATAGTCCCAGATATTCCATTCATCCCGATGCCACTAAGATGTACCGTGATCTATGGAAAGTCTATTGGTGGAACATCATGAAGAGGGACATTGCAGATTTTGTGGCCAAGTGTCCCAATTGTCAGCATGTGAAATTAGAACATCAGAGACCAGGAGGTATGACTCAAGATATTAACATTCCTACTTGTATGTGGGAAGTAATCAATATGGATTTCATTACAGGTTTGCCTCGCACTCACCGCCAGCATGACTCCATTTGGGTGATTGTGGATAGGGTGACAAAATCAGCCCACTTCTTAGCAGTTAAGACTACAGATTTAGCAGAGGATTATTCCAGACTCTACATCAGTGAGATATTCAGGTTGCATGGGGTTCCCTTGTCTATCATCTCAGATAGGGGTACTCAGTTTATATCTTATTTCTGGAGATCATTTCCGAAGGGTCTTGCTACTTAGGTAAATCTCAGCACAACATTTCATCCCCAGATGGATGGTCAGGCAGAGCGTACCATTCAGACCTTAGAAGACATCTTGAGAGCTTGTATGCTCGATTTCAAAGGTAGTTGGGATGATCACTTACCCCTCATAGAGTTTGCCTACAATAACAGCTTCTATTCCAGCATTCAGATGGCCCTGTATAAGGAACTTTATGAGTGTAAGTGCAGATCACCGGTTGGTTGGTTTGAAGTAGGTGAAGCAGTCTTGATTGGGCCGGATTTGGTTCATGAGGCTATGGAGAAAGTTCAACTTATTAGAGAAAGGTTAAAAATAGCTCAGAGTCATCAGAAGTCCTACGCACATGTGAGGAGAAGGGATTTGGAGTTTGAGATTGATGATTGAATTTTCCTGAAAGTATCACGCATGAAAGGTGTGATGAGATTCGACAAGAAATGAAAGCTCATTCCCCACTATGTAGGTCCTTACAGAATTCTGAAGTGGGTTGGTAATGTAGCTTTTGAGTTGGAATTGCCAGTCAAACTAGCAGAGGTTCATCCAGTCTTCCATATTTCATTGTTGAAGAAGTGTATTGGTGATTCGGCATCGATTGTGCCATTAGAGAGTGGCTGTGAAATATAGCCTCACCCATGATGAGGTTTCAGTTGAGATTTTTAACCGTCAGGTTTGTAGGTTAAGAAATAAGGAGGTCGCTTTAGTGAAAGTTCTTTGGAGAAATCAGTCCATTGAGGAAGCTACTTGGGAAGCAGAAGCAGCTATGATGACCAAGTACCCTCACCTCTTTCCTTCTGATCCAGTTTTAGCTTGAGGTAATAGTTCCTCTCCAGTTTCTCAGTTTCCGCATGTGCATTTCAGTCTCAATATCACGTTTCCTTAACTATTCCAGCATTTTCGGCATGCTTTCATGTACTTAGAACTCAATTCAGTTAGATATCAGCTTCTAGAACTCGGTTGGTAGGGATTGCAGCCCTTTCCCTCCAAACTCAGCTTGTTAGTCTTCATTCAAGGACGAATGATCCCAAGGGAAAAATATTGTAGCACCCCAGAATCAGAACCAATTATTTGATTGTGCTTAGCAGGAAAAATTGTAAGAAATTTCAAGCTTCTAGAAACCACGATAAAGATCACAGACCATAGTTCAGAACCACAACCCGTGATCTTACCCGTAGTCTGATCTCCATTGTTGATCCCCCTTCAGTCTACGAGTAACTTCACGGATTGTGGTTTGAAATCATGGACCATCCTATCACTCATGGACTTGGTCATCAGAGAGGTGCCAGTTTCCTACCTCAGAACCACGAAAGGGACCACAGACTGTAGTTTAAAACCACAGTCCGTCTTGTCAATCGTGGTTCCCTTTTATCAGAGGATCCTCAGTTCTGGATCAAGAAACTTGTAGTTAGACCACAGGCCATAGTTCAAAATAATGGTTCGTCTTGTGACTCGTGGAAATTATTAGACCAGAGCACCCTCATAAATCAAGGACAGAACCACAACTGAATCGACGAACTGTCGTTCAGAACCACGATTCATCGACCAATCCGTGAATTGATGATCCGAGAATTTCAGCAGTTTTTTTTAAAATTCCCAGGGGTATTCCAGACTTTTCCTACCTATTTTAAAGTCTAAGATACATTGTTTTAACTCGTCTAAGCCTAATTAATAAGCCTAAAACTACCAAACCCCTTATTCCCTTAGATTAAACCAATACTTAGCAAAATTTGGAGAGAAGAAATGTTTCTTCCTCTCAAGAACAAGCAGAAGGGTTTTCTCAAGTTCAGGCCTCAATCCCAGGATTTACTCCATAGAATCTCTTCCAGGTATGTGGGATTTCATCAATGGGTGCCTTTCACTTATTAGGTCCCTAGATACAGCTTAGTTCTTCAGATTTCAGTCAGCTCTTTAGACCTAGGGTTCTTAAATTCCATGAATGTATTATGTACATTTCAGTCAGCTCTTCAGACCTAGGGTTCTTAAATTATATCAATGTATTATGTTCCGTTCCTATTGTTGTATATTGTATCCATTAGTAATTTTCTTGGGAACCTAGGATATCCACATGCTCATAACTCTATAGCCCTAACATTTTGATAGTTTCAATACTTTAAACGTATGCCTGCTAAACAGACATTGGAACCAGTTATATTACAGGTTTAGAATGCTATCAGTTTTCAGTAATATTATTATTATGCATTCTCAGATTGAAATCAGTATTTGAGCTATCCATGTTTAAATTATATTTGTTGCTTGTAAATTCAATTGAGAGTAGGCTTAGCATCGAGCGTATGAAGGGATGAAGGATCACCTGTTAGTTTAAGCTGAGACCTTTAGTAGAAGTCTCTAAGTCTCAGAACTACGGTGCCACTGTAGGTTCTAAAAGGGTCACCCATCAGATTAGGCTTGACACCCTAGTTCTTTTGGACATCAGATTAGTGGATCTTGAAAGGGACATTTTTGTGCCACATTTTCGTGTTGGACAGTGTCTTGTTCTTCTTTTTTCTCACCAGTTCCCAAGCTGAAGAACAAGAGAAGTTGCCACTAGTATTGGCGCTGTGGATGATCCAAACAGTGTGCGTATGAACGAACGATTTCCACCTCTTTATGGGGCCCCATTTGGGATTTTTGTCCAGTACCTCTTGCTTCCCGGAAAAGAAATCCATAAAGTCCTCGGTATGATTGGCAGCATCCCCCCTCAAGGCACGATTCCGAGATAGAATCTCTTGAAAGAGAAAGCAGTGGGAGGAGCCAGGGCTCTGACCGCGTGCCTGTTGAAGAATGAGCCGGAAATAGTGGAAAGGGATGCTAGTCGGCTCGGCAAAGGTCCTCCACCTATTCTCGTGTGACGACATCTGTGATTGTGAAATTAAGGAATGAACAGTTGTAACAATCATGTTCAATAGATGGCTAAAGGGCAGGTTTCGCAGTTAACTAAGAAGGCGATCGATTGGCTTGGAGAGGAAATGATATTTATTACATTAAGTGTAGTGTGTCCTGCTGGGAGTTAAATTCCGTCTTTTAAAAAAAGGCCGTATCGTATCTTGCTGGTAATGGATTTATTCTTGAATCTTTCTTGGTTTAGGCAGGTAAGTGTTAAGAGGGTTTCTCGACCCTTTGACTTAGGATTAGTCAGTTCTATTTCTCGATGGGGCTTCTGTTGTTCCTTGTACGGTAAGTCACTAGAACGAGATAAGCCACTAGGTTCGTGAAACCATAGTAGGATGGTTCACTGGAGATGCAGTGTACTCGGCTTTTCTATTTTTTCTTTGTCTTTGCCTCCAACAGTTGAAAATAAGCATAGATCCGGAGATTCCCAAATAGGGCAAGATGAGCATGCTATTTTCAAATCGATTGATAGATAGCTGATGTGCCATTACTGGGTTTCATCCTCTGGCAATTATTGACTCGGGAATGAATGCGACTCTCTTACAGGAGGGGTAGACAGATGGGTCATTCAGTTAAACAGACCATCTCCTACTTCTCCTGACATAGTCATATGTGTTAATAGTCAATTTCTTTGATTTTCATTTGATGAAGTGAAGACACTTATCGAGCCTCTAGTTTTTGGTGGAATCGGTGAACTACGCGAGCTGGTTAGGTGCGTGGGATAGAGGGCTCGTAGTACCTGTTGTATAACATTCTTCACGTCGAGTGGTTGGGGGGAGCGATTGATTTGAATGTTGCCCTAGAAACTCTTGGAGCAATAACAATATTTTTTTCTAAACCAAACCATGATAGGTACATTCTAACCAGTTTATCACCTCTATCAGACCTGGATCTTATGTGTTTACGTAAGATAGCCAGTATGATTTTGGGAATACCACTCTTTTATCAATCTCCTGGCCCTTGCTTAACTCCTTGTTCCATAAACCAGTCGCTGGTAGATCTGATCAGATCCCGGACACGCGAGAGCCTAGCCGGAGTCGTAGGAATTCACACTGCCTTTTACGGCTTGGAATTCCTATTGTATAGAATAAATGTATTGGTCCATGCCTTTATTCCTTCTAATTATCGGCATATCTATGATTCTTTTTTCCCAGATGAAGCAGCCGGCATCGGTCTGTAGAACCTATAAAAAGGAGATGGTTGTGGCGCGCATTGGGGGCAAGTATATGTCAGTTCCGTAGATCAAGGCTTTCAAGGACTCCTGAGAGATAAGACCTTAGATGAAGAGAGTGTCCAACATTTTTTTCGGTTCCGAAACAACTTGGGTGAAATAGGGTTCTACCGGGAAACCATGGATTTTATCCTTTCAATTTTTTGATTCCCAGGTCTTTTTTATTATCACTGTTGGAATATTTTTGTTGATGACTTGGTCAGGGCGGTTCACAATTTCTTTGTTGAAGGCGCTGTTAAGACCTAATTTTGAATTCCAATTTCATTGCCCTGACAAACCTTCATGATCCCTACTAAAACTCCTCAAGACATCATTGATAGAGTAAAAACCATTTTCTAATGGTCAATTTCAGCCTTCTAAATTCTTTCTTGAAGAAAGTCTGAGATAGATTGTCCTCTAGGCCTGCCCCCTTTCCATAAGTAAATTCTCCTTCTAGTTTCTGACTACCCGATTCATTAGCCTACAAAAGGTTGTGGCGCCAAAGGGCATGACAAGGAAGTCATAAGCTCCATACCATACCTCGTGAGAGAAGTCATCTTTGATTCATCCCCCTCGTTCTTCGAGCCCTACTTCTCCCTTCCCCCTCTCCCCGTTCCTACCGTCCAAAACAGGCCTATGAAGTATAGCCAAGTGGTAAGGCATTGGTTTTTGGTACCGGCATGCAAAGGTTCGAATCCTTTTACTCCAGATTATGAACACTCCTTTTTAGATTTAGAGAAGTCAATTCCTTATTCAATCATCCCCCGAGGGGTACTTCTATTTAAGCTTTAGAGAATCCAGTTCTAGCGGAAGACTAAGAAGACTTTTCTTTGTCTCGTCCACACCCAGGAAAGAAAAGATCAGATCAGTAACAGCAGACTTCCAGTTCCTTGTTCCCATGAAAGGTTCTTCCTTATTATCCAATCTATCTATAAGAGGTAGACTGAAAATGATGGGAATCCTATCGACAAAGAAGAGGCATAAGCATCGCCTCTCGATCCAATCCATCTTCCCTGGCCTCCCCAACACACTCTTGATACGAAAGAAACCTCCCGCCATAGAGAAGAGATCGAAAGCCTGGGTCCCCTCGATCACCCTCCCTCTCCCTCTAGGTCGAGCTTCCTTTTCAGCCCTCTCACTTCGTTCGAGCTGAATTACCCCTCTCACTTCATTCAAACTGAATTCCCTGGAGGCCTCGGGCAGTGGAAGATGAACAATCGCTAAGGAATAGCTTGAACTAAGAGGAAGTGAAGTAATACTTGCCCAATTCCCCAGTATTCATTGAAGACTTCGCACGTACCCCTGCTGCTTTGACTTGGTAAATTGCATTTGGATTCGCTCCAATTCCAACAGATACCGCATTATCTGCATCACCAGTTCTAGGCGTATACTATGTTCCAGAGCCTTTAGTTTAGTTGCAGAGTTAGAAGCTACTATATATAGATAGGATTGGGACACCGGTGCATTGATAGATGCCAAGGAGTCACAACTGATCTTGAATGTACGAAGGTAAGCCGCTATAAACAGATTTCCTTTCTTCTCTTTTTCACTATCATGTTCCTCACTAACCCGAAAGACTTTCTTTAAACCATACTTTGGGGAGGGGATCTTTGAACCTTGTTTGAACTCCTCTTCCCTTTCTAGACAAGAAAAGAGCTTGCCAATAAACTTTCCCCGGCCTTCGATTAACCTTACTCATAAAGGGTCTTACGGCTGAAAGATTCTCTTGAAAAGCCTGACTTGCAAGTGGAGAATAACGAGTCTCACCCACTTTTTGGGCCGGCTTCGTGATTTTATGCTTGGAAAATACTGGTCAGCTTTGAGTTGTCAAGTGACGACTGGCCGAGGGGACTTCCATCATATAGATGGAAATAAGCCAGTTAAAGACGAGTAGGCAGGGCGTTAGGCTAGTTCCAGTGGGGTACGTAAACGAGGACAGATCACATGGTTTTGTACTGGTCAATTTTGAGCTGTCGAGTGACGATTGCTCCATCTCTTAAGAAAGGACGCGGGGGGGCCTTTGAAACTAGGAACTGGATGAGGGGAAGTCAATCTAATCTCGGCCTCGCCCAATTTAATGTTGGTTCATTAGAACCATATAAAGCAACACCCAAAACTCCCAGTAAGAGAAAAACAGAACACCCCATCGTGTACAAAATAAATTTTGTAGCTGAGTACAGACGTTTCTTTCCTCCCCACATCGCTAGAAGTAGATAAACAATTGAATGATCAAAGCATCAGTTGCTTCCACCTGTGGCCTTCTTGCCTTGACACCTTAATATCAAGGAAGCCCCCCTATTCCATAAGTAAGTGGATATCTGGAGGGTCGGAAACCCCAACGGGAAACCTTTCACCGCGCCACACAATTCTTTCACGAAGTGCTCTTTACACTCCTGCCCCCACAAGCAAAGAGGTTTCAAGATAGCAGGTGACTAAAAAATTCCGAGCAAATCTTCTAGAGAGCCTTAGTTTCTACTCTTTCTCTATTCTAAAACAAAAAATAGAAAAAAGAAAAAGAAGCCTTTAATACTTCTGGCTCTCGGGAGTCTCTTTGTAGGATACTTGGCCAAAGTGTGACCTGTTAGCCCATAAGTAAGTACTATGATAAAGCGGCTGTTGCTCACCTGACACGACATCAATCAAGAATGACCGCAGCCTCTAAGTCAGCTTGCCTTTTGCCTCGTGGCTTGGATCAAAGGATAAGGTGCGGAGCGAAGGTAGTTCCCTAACTAGCTTGAGGGGAAAGATCATAGATAGATTATCTGGACTAGATCCTAGGAAGCAAGCCTTGGTTAGAGGTTTGCAAGTAGTCAAATCTGTAGTGTACAGAACAGAGTACATGGATCGAACTCTCCGGATTCAGTCTTGCTTCACTGGAGTGGAGATCCACTATTCAACAAAGAGAAAGGAAGATGCGCTAATTCGGTTAGAGGACAGACATATTTGATTCACAACCTATACCACTTTTGACCAAAAGAGAGATTAGACTAGGGTCCTGATCGAGCAACTAGTAGTCCTATCTATCCACCTCTCCAGAAACAATATCTTGAGTACCGATGATGGTGACCACATCTGCTGGCATGTGATATTTGGACATAGAATCGAGTCCTTGTGAATGGGCAAAGCTGGGTTACTGAACTCCACCTTCTCAGAATCCCATTTCAGAAAGTCAGGTCGAAGGCAAATGGATTCCCTTGCTTGGGCAATAAAAAAGTCAATGATTCTCATCTCAAAAAAAGAGTTTAAAGCTACGGCACCTCCTATAACTACACCACCAAGACCGGGTAACAGAACAGCGTCCAGATCTTGTGCAAGCAAGTGTCACTTTACTTCAAGCAAATAGTGCTGCTCAGTTGAAAACTATGAAACAAGTCTGCGGTAGTTCAAAACTTGAATTGGCACAATATCGCGAAGTGGCCGCCCTTGGTCATTTTGGTCCAGACCTTGATGCTGTGACTCAGGAATTACTCAATATAGGTGCAAGACTGACAGAAGTACCGAAACAACCACTCCCCTACTCCTATAAAGGCCGGCAGAAGGAATGCTCTGCTCATCTTTCTTACGGCTCGTTACCGCAGTGCTCGTCCACCTCTTCAGCTTCTTCCATTCAAAAAAAATGTAGTCTTTCCTTGTAGCATCTTGAAGTGAAGCGAAGGCATTATTGAAGGAAAGAAATGGCAGGTTGGTCAATTGCATTAGGTAGGAGATGCAGGACCTGTCTTAACCGCAAGTGCATTCGCTATTCGATTCCATCCTGATTAGATGGAGAAGGACTGCGAACGTCTGACCCATGAAGCGCCAGGGAACCATGCATTCCTCCCTAGCTGGGCTCTCGCGTGTCTGAGATCCGATCAGATCTACCAGCGACCGGCCAAAAATTAGGATACATTCTGGGAAAAGAAAACTTCCATCGAAGAGAAGCAAATGAAAGGCTTTCATAATAATTCTCGTAGAATCGAGAATTAAGTTTTCATTATGTACATGCCATATCATGAATTAATAACTGCTTCCAATTAAAAAAAATCCCAATTGTGTCGAACTTTCCATTTTTGACTTTAGCTACTCAGAAACGTAAACGATGGATTTTTTCCCCCGTCTTCCCAAACCAATTTACCTGTTTGAGATGTCTCCATGTGTGGCGTGATAAGATAAGGACCACTAGGGGCCTGTATAAATGGGCTATTCTATTTGTACAGATAGGGTGGAGGGGCGCATTTAACCTTGTTCCCTAAAATGGAGACATTAGTACAACAGGAGGCTCGAGAGACCTCGAGCGTAATATACGCCCCGGTCGAAATCATCCAACATCAAATTGTATAAGACCTTAGTGATTAACCCAGCGTGTGGGATCCCAACTTCCGTAATAGAACAATTAATTCCATTTTGGTCATTGGTATCTTTAAAAAGGATGAAACTGAGGATATTACGCAGCTATCACGCACCAAGGGTGCCAGCTTTCGTATAATTCTTTTATGAGACGGAGACCTGTGTTTTTGGTAAACAGTCACCCGAGCCTGGTCACTGCGACCCCCTTTGTGAGGAGGCACCCCTTCTCCCGAAGGAGTCAGAAGGTAATCGACGACAAGGCAAGGTAAGCGCATTCGAGGGCAGCTCCTGTAGGACTCCCAAAATAAAGAGTATCCTCATTCACAGAGGATTTGATAGCACTTGCAAGAGACTGGATGAATGACAGTAATGAAGGCACACTGAACCTCCAAAGCGGATTGGTACTGGACAACTAGGACATCTAATGCACTGATAGAAAGCATTCCATCTAAACTCTGAACTTTCTAACATCCCTTGACTAAGACTCTTTACTCCTTCGAAAACCAAGCGGTGATTGTTTTTCCTTGGCTTATCGAACCAGCGTATGCCCATTCCTCCTTTGATGACTCCCAGTAGAGAAAGCCTAAATTTTCCGATGTGGATTGAAAGGAAGTTGGGGATGGACATAGATCCTTCCGCCTATCCGGAGGAAGTTTTTATTTTCATAAGAAAGAATGAGAAAGTTCTATTTGATGATAAAGCAGGGTATGCCCTATTAGAGCTTTTTCACGAAGAAAGCTTCACGCCCAACTGTTTGTATATCGATCGGAAAGAAGCAGCTGCAAATGCTATCAGTGGTTCTTCCTTCCTATCCCATCTATCTATAAGAGTTACTTGATTCGCCCTCATCTTTAATAGGACTGGACTAAGTTTGGGCGAGCGCAACCCTCGTGTTTAGTTGCCATCGTTGAGTTTGGAACCCTGAACAGACTGCCGGTGATAAGCCGAAGGACATCAGAGAAGAGAGTACCCCCTTTATTATAAGACAGGCCCCCCGCGTCCTTTCTTAAGAGATGGAGCAATCGTCACTCGACGTTTTCTTAAGGTTTCGTACTACTACTCAAGTGATACGTGAATTGCTCAGGAGAAGTTTTTCTAACCGGATTGAGTGAGACAGTTCGGTTCTCTAGACCCATCTGCCGCCCTTTTTTGTGCAACTTAGTGTATATTCATAGAAGTTATTAGATGGAGCTCTTTAATCTTTTACCTAGAAGATTTTAATTACTCTATTCCAAATCACTGGTAAAGCTTGTGTTCCAGGTCAATAAAGACTACAAACTAGTACTGCTAACAAGAAGCTAACAAAGCGAGGCTGCTTGGATAACCAATTGACTCAAATGATTACTCAGCACATTCTTACTATGGGCTTGGCCGCACCTATCTAGGCAAGTCATACTGGGAATGATGTTCCACATATTGGCTCAATTTTACCTTCCACATCCAATTCTTCCTTCACCATCAGAAAGATGGACAGATACGAGAGAAGAGGAAATGGATGCCAAACATATAGTAAGGTACCAAAACGGTTGTCACTTGCGGCACAAGAATTTGGTTCAGCTTCAAGAGTGGTGTCGTGAGCGTTAGCTGGGCCCCTAATCCGCGTACTCCAAGGGCGAACACTCATCGTTTACGGCATGGACTACCAGGGTATCTACTCCTATTCACTCATAGCATCTTGTTTTGTCACTAGAGATAGAAGATGAACAGCCCTTCTTTCTAATGATGTGCAATACAAGTAAGACCTCTACTATATACTAGTTATAGAAAGGATTCACGCTGAATTTCGAATTAGAGTAAGGGCACGCTAAGACATTCCTTTTCCTACTTTCGATCTACTTACTTTAAATAAAGAGAAAAAAAAAGAATAGATAGGCGGAAAGGCTTTACACAAGACCACAGAGCGAGAGAGAGAGCCTTCGCTTACCTGCTTAACCGTACCCTCCTATCGTACCTATATAGCCTTTCCCTTAGTTATATCCAGTTTTAGTTCTGCTTCCAACTACCGATGGGAGAAGGCTTTTTTCTTTTTTTGGCATCATCCAGGGTTATCAGCCCTTCGCTATCGTGCCTCCTCCTTGTACCATTTGATGCTGGGGCAGTGCTTAATATGAGTTTTCTCCTGCCCCAGACAGCTTTCGAGGTTCCCATCGATTACAGAGGTTTCTACCACTGAACTTGCTTATGCTCCCCTTTGATCGAGCATTTTGAGTTTTGTTGGTGGAGATGGATCCAGCGACTGCTAAAAGACTAAAAAAAATGAAAAACATCGATACCGACGATAGCAAACCCTGGGCGCTGCTAATGTGGCTACTAAGCTATTTCTTTGGAAAGCTCCTAAAAAGCGAAATGAGCTTAGCACAACACGGGCCCCTGTGGTTGCGAGCTGGAGATGCCATAGCTTATGGCTATAGCAATAGGAGGGGCCCAGCAGAGAGAAAAGTCAGGATAACGAGCGCTCCGCCCTCCAAGCGGGCGGCAGGAGCAGCGGGCAAGCGTTCCTGGTTCTCCTGTAGTTGGATCCTCCAGAACCACAAGAATCCTTAGTTAGAATGAGATTCCAAACCGATCAACATTGTAATAGAATCCTTTTGAATGGGGACTGCCCACTTCTATATAAAAGCCATTTTGCTTCCACCAGAGTTGACCATTTGCCGTCAGTATCCTCTCATTCCTAAAAAGCCTTTCTGATTGCCTCCGCCCCTATCTCTTAAAGCTACGGCATCCCACCGATCCCCTAATCGCGCCGCAGAATGGAAGCTCATGTGGAACCTTTTATTCTAGCATAACAGCGGTAGAACGTAACAAAATATTACGGCCGCCTAACATAGGGGACGGAGGTACGGTAAACTCGGCCAAAATATGATGCAAATCTTAATGTATAGAACGACTATATTGAGGAGTAAGGAAAGGGCTCCCATGACAATGAGGTCATTTTTGCATGGGCTTGGCTCTTTTCAATTTCTATTTACGCAGTTCATATCTTTGTTTCGTGAGTTCCTGGGAGGAATTTGATCTCAGAATACCACCTAAATAACTACGGCCAGAGAGTCAAATAGGTCAGGAAGAAAGAGTCTGAGGTCGGGTTGGACGACATAGATCTTGGTTGGTTCCACCACTGAGGAATGAAGTGAAGTAGCCGCCATAAATAGATTTCTTTTCTTCTCTCTTTCACTATCATATTCCTCAGTCTCAGCATCAACAGAAGAAAAGGACTGACCGACCGCCGTTCAAGAGAGATCCCGAAGGCTCAAACTTTTTGCTAGCTTTGAAACATGGGCCGAAGGAAAGAGAAAGTCGGGTGGGGATAAGCTTGCTTCTTCACAAGCCTATCCCCCCAAAAAAACTGCTTCGCTACTTCAAACGGGCGCTTCGCCCTTCTTTTTTTGAATTAGAAAGAGCGGGGCTGGAGTAGATCCTAAAGATATACCACTTCCTCATGAATTTATCTTGAATTGAGATCTTTTGGCTCAACTTTATCCCAGTTTTGCCGAGGGAGGCGAGCTAGAATCCTTATGTCAACTTGGTTGTTCAAAAGACTGTCTCTTTACCCTCATTTCTTCCGCCCTTGGCCTTAATCGCTTGCTCCGACGGATCCGTAGCAATGAAATTGGGAAATCTTTCACGCAATAGCATAGTAGAATCATTACCAATGGCACGTTGTGCACCTAAGTGCGAAAAGACAGTGCAAGCTTTGTTATGCCAAAACCTAAATCTACTCTTCGAATCACAAGCAACAATAGAATGAAACCATTCAAAAGGGGTACGATATCAGGCCTTGCAGGGTAAGGTCAGCTGATTAAACCCAACAGGACAATCGGTTATATGACGGCTAAAAATTCCCAATTTTCTTTCCTCGGCGAGTGAAGTTTCTGCCCTTGTTGAGTGAGTAAGGCCCGATCGAGCTTATGTGTTTGCCAGGTCTTTCACCATATGCTTTTCCTCAAGAATGTGAGACTGCTCACCCTCAGTAATCGTATTGTCCGCTCTTTTCATTGATTGTACAGCTTTCTCTAATCAAGGAATTTCTAGTGTTCCAAAGAATCAAAACGGCCAGTTATTAATGGAATTCCTTGTCGGCTCTCTGTAAAATACTCGTTTGGCCGTGGGCTTCCGTCCCGTTTGGAGAATGACCCCTTATGGCACGGCTTAGTCATTTATTCTCGGAGTTCATATAAGATTCAGTCCGGGCTGGGTTAGGTCTCTGAAAGCATGGTTCTTGCCTCCCCCCCCCCCCTTTGAGCTCGTCCATTCGTTGGGTGATCCCTTGCTCTCACGTTCGAGTGTTTGCTCGTCGTTTAGGCCCGTGAGTGAGATTTCTGCTCATTGCAGTCACCTCCGGGGTTCTTTGCACCTGGATAGTACCAGGACCCTTGTGCCCCGGCCCTTGATCACTACCGATGTATTTTTACATCCCACAGCTTCGGCAGATCGCTTAGCTCCGTTCATAGCCTAACAAGAGTGCCCAAGAAGTTCTGGAAGCGGCCGAAGTTTTATATGGCGAAAGCAATAATATTGCTTTTCTTGAGTACCTATTGAAAGATTTGAATCAAAATGGAGTAGCGGGTGAAGTGCTGGTCTGCTTTGTTAAATATTCCTTATGTATACGTAATTAATAATCTCAGAGGGAATCCGGATCTTGAGTGAACCTCAAAGCCATGCCAGTCTTGGGGATATTTGATTGATTCTGAATTCTTTAATTCAGAATAAAGGGGCTCGCTTTGCCCGTTAAGAGTAGGTAACCCGTTCCCTGTCTTTGTTTTTATTGCATTCTATCTCATCGTATCACATTCTGTTCTGCGAGATTAGAAAATCACCATCAATACCTCGGTCTAGGTCCGAGATAATACTTTGTTCCATAGCCCTGGGTCTATTTACAACTAGCCAATTAAGAAGTCTCAGATGTACTAGCACTGCATCTTTGATGCAGTCATCGATTCTCCCGAGAGGTCACAATTGCCGCGTGGGATGAGACTTTAGGGCTTTAGGGAGAGACTCTCTTTCTCAGATTAAAATGCGGGACCGGTAGTAGGGGTCAACATTTTTGCTGTTACAGAATCTCTTGCTACGGAATGAATCTAGTCACCATCCGATTTAGCTCTTTTAGTATGGACATGGCTTAAGGAAGCGAATGGAAGCGCGAATTAGCGGGTGTCCGCTTGACTCAGTCATAGTCTCGCCTGGTACGCACTCGAAGCTTTTTTGTCTGCCTCCTTTACCTATCAAAGACTCTGTTAACATTGCAGATGGCACTCTCTTACCTCTTTCACACTGTGGGTCTATGTATTCATCCCGGATTCTTCATGATAGATTCCATTTTCCTCCAAAAAAGAAATTTATGTCAGTCACCTTGCAGCTAACCCTCTTACAGAGCCTTGTCTGTTCGATTGCTTTCCTAGTCTTCTTCCTGTTTCATTAGATAAAGCGTCTTCATTAATAGATAGAGTTGGAGTACATAGTGAGAGTCAAGGTCAAGTTTGATTGATGAGTTCAGTGGACAGAACGATCGATGTGAGGCCTAGGTCAAGGCAGGAAGTTAAAGTGTGACTTCCCTCGTAGTTGGGGGCGGAGGTTAAGCGTCCGATTCGACAATGAACACTAAATAAAAGAGGCAAATCCATTTTCTCACCCGCCGGAGATTGATTGGATACTTATTCAGTAGGTCCTCCTTCCCTACATAATGTAATTCCAGGGCGTCTGCCAGAGTATGTTTGTACCTTTGACAAGGTATGAACACCCTCCCAGCAAGGGTTACAGATTGGCCCCATAGTTAGCTCAGCTTGGGGTATGTCGATTAACGGTAGCTCCCACAGTTCAAATTTACTACATGCATCAACCTTGTATTCATTACTCAGTTGTTTAGTTCAGTTCAGCATGTTTATAGTTCATGTTAAATATTCGGTCATTGCATCAGCTTATCCTTCATTTTCATGTTCAGTACATTATCCATGTTCAGTATTCATACATACAGTTTTCACATATATCCTGCATGCTCAGTACATTTCAAGTACTGACGCATACTTTTGTGCTACATCTTATCATAATGTAGGTTCAGGCGCTCAGTATCCAGATCGCGCATAGCTTGATTTTCTCAGCGTTCTCAGCGATCAGTTGGTGAGTCCTAATAGTTCGAGGGCGATGCTATATTTACTCATTTTAGTCTTTATTTTCAGTTTTCAGACTTTTAGAGGTAGCTGGGGACTTATCCCAATAACTCACTTCAGTTAGAGGCTTTTAGACATAGTACTAGATTCAACTCTTGCGGTCAATGTTTATTCAGACTATTATCAGGTTTTCTTATATATATTCAGATGAGTATTGAATTATTTATTTTCAAACGTATTTGATTAAATCAGTTTAGCTTCCGTACAGTTAGTATTTTATTCAGTAATGCCTAGTCATGCCAGACCATGTGTTAGCTTGAGGTCACTTGTGACTCTAAGCTCCGTGTTGCATCTAGGGGGTTGCCTCGGGGCGTGACAAGAACTCAACCTCAAAGGCGCGTCACAGTCCAACAAGGAAAGGTTTGTAGCTTTCCTACCAAGGAGAGAAAAGCTTGAGGCATCTATAAAACCAACAGAGCAAGGAAGTTTTCAACTCACCTATTTCATACACAGTGAAAGAATTATTCTCAAGCGGTAGGAGTTCATAGCAAGATGGCTCAAGGAGATTTAGAAGAGATTAATCATAACATAATTTTTGTGTTCGTGTGTGTTCAAAAACGTAGCAGAGTTTAGCTATAGTTTGTGAGTTTGTGAGGCTCGTAACAAGAAATAGGTTTGGCTTCTTGAGAGAGTTGTTGAGGAGAAACACTAGTAGTTTATTGTTTGAGGCTAGGTGCTAGAGGTAGTTCCTTTGATTATAGAGTCGTAATAAAAAAACTTGAAGTTATTAGTGAAATTGAGTTCGTGATTTTTACTCTTTGAGTGAAGAGGTTTTCCACGTAAATTGTGTGTCAATTTACTTATTGTTTTAATTGAAACTGTGTTAAGAACCTGATTCCTGAGATAAACAGTGGGCACCAACTTTTTTCAAATCTTTTTATCCGTCTTCCACGTCATTTAAAGTCTTATAATTACTATGCCTCCTATAGTCGAGTGATCTTTGCATCACAAAATCAGTTAAGTTCATCTCTGTAGCAACTTATGCTTCTCCTTGTATTTTCACTTGTTGTAGACCAATTCATGACATATACTTTGTATTCTTTATGCTTAGCAGAAAACTAGACAAGTATAATTTTCGATCGTATCTCAAAAGAAACTGCAGTGGAGGATTTCGATTAACTGTAAGTATATGTACACCAAATTATTCAGGAACCTTATCAAATACTAGCACAATTTTCTCAACTTAAAATGAAAAAAAAAAATCAGGGAGAGAAACAGAGAAATATGTTGATCTTGCTTGTTCAGGGACTAACACAATTCACAATCATAGAGACTGAAGCCTCGGAATAATTGAACAACTTATTGAGTTGATGACCCAAGTAATTTGATGACAACCCACCATATCTTTGAAATAAGGAGAGGGATTCATGATCTTCCCGGACCAATTCACTGCTTTTTGCTTTTCTTGTGAAAATGGGTTCTGCAGCTACAACTTGATTTTGACCTGCCTTGTTTTGCAACTTAGCAACCTCATTTGTCCACATATCTACCAGCCCAGACATTCTTCTTTAATTTCCTTCACACTTTTTCAACTTAACACAAGAAAAAAAGAGCTTATTTTTGTAGATGATTGAAAGTTTGTTATGCGTTGAAGTATCACCAAGTCTCTATTTATATACAGTATTATAAGGGTGCAACCACAATGCAAAAGCAAGAAAGGATAGGAAGTATGATTCTTGTTGGCCGCCCACATATTTTTATTTTGCTGATGGATTCAGCAAACAAATGTTTGGATGGCTAAGACAGAGGAGAGTTCAGGTTTGGTCCAAAAGCTGTGGATTCAAAGTGAGGCATTGAGAAACCATGTGCTCAGTTTTATCCTTTTCAGGCTCACTTTTGGAAAAAAATTACTATGGTTAAAGCACAACTAATAAAAGTTGTGTTAGATTTGATTATTTTTGTGACACATTAAAAGTGAGTCCTTTTATCTATTTTTAGAGTTAAAATAATATTACCAAGAGAGAAAAAGTATAAAAAATACATTTATAGTTGCTATGAGTCGCAATATAATAAATGAATTAAATAAATAGAAAAATTGAATAGAAATTTTGTGTTTGTTGTAATATTATTTTCTGACTAATTTTTACAATTTTGCGTCAACTCATTTTTTTTTAATGAATATAAAAATGACGATTATTTTTATAAAGTTATGTCAAGAATGACGTTAACCTATTCACTAACATTTTTATTAACTTTTTAAAAATAACCGAATCTATTTTCTGTTAAAATATTATATCCACAAATTAAAGAATTATATATTTATTTAATATTATTGGTTCGGGTTTATTTTGTTGATAACTGACTATACAAGTTACTGAAATGAATACTTTGAATATATCATTTTATAGTGCTTTTTCAGGGGAAAAAATAAATAAACAAGTTTCGCATAAATTACAAAAAAAAAATCAGTTGATAAAATGTTACTCGAAATACCATTTTATATTTTCATTTATTTATCAACATCGTCAAAATTTTGAATAAAGTAATACTTAAAATGTTACTCAGAAATATGTTCAATCTATTTTAATTTTTTTTTTGAAATACTATACTACTTTTGGTAAAATTTTTAAATAATATTCTTTTCGTTTCAATTTGTTTGTCTTGCTTTTCTTTTTAATCCATTTTAAAAAAATGTCTTTTTTCTTTTTCTTAAGCATAAAAAAAAGACGCCAACCAAGATTTGTACATCAATCATTTAAAAAAATTGTATGTTTTATTTGAATAGCTGGACATATAATTTTTATTCCTTTTGTAATTTGATTTTTAATAAAATTATTTGAAATAACAAGAACAAGATTATCATATGTTTCAGAATAAGTAACATTCGGGTGAAAAAGAAGAAATGCTATAAAATGTGGATCCCACAATTTACTTTTATTGCATTTAAAAAAAATATTTATTTAATTCAATTTATTGTGTCAATTGAATTCATATAAGTTACAAATATATTTTCTCTCTTTTAGCAGTAGTTTTATTCTAAACTTTATATAGATAAATAAGCCCATTTTATATGTGTCAAAAAGTAATGAAATTCACATAACTTTTATTGATTGTGCCTCAATCATAGTAAAAAATTTCGGACAGTTATATATACTCCTCTCTCATCTCTCCAGATGGAGTATTAATTAATCGATAAATGACACTAATGTATCGTACGTTTTGTCGTGTAGTCATCAATTCAAGTTGGTGATGGATAAACAATTTTCTCAGCAAATAGCATGATCCAAAGATAAAACATTACTTCAAAACTTGATTTATCATCTTGTATTTTCTTAGCAAATAGTATGATTCAAAGACAAAACATTATTTCAAAACTTGATTTATCATCTAGGATACTCTTCTCCCTTGTTTTTGTGAGTTTACGTTTTACTTATAGTCAGTATAAATAATTCTTACATAATTAGATTATCAAAATAATATATATAATTGACTAACTTCCATTAAAATGCGAAATTTAATATCTAAAAGAATATATATAAGTAACTTCCATTAAAATGTGATATATAAAATTTCAAAATTAAGATATTTTATTTTCTTTAACAGATAAAAATAACTTAATGATGTAAATATTATTTTCACTGATGGTGTATATTACTTAAGTTCTTTTTAATTTATTCAAATCTAATATACACGCATCTAAAATTGCTAATAATAATTCTTCATCATCATCCTAAACTGTAATCTCAATAATATTACAAATTCCTTTGATATTTTAATTTGAAATTTGAAAAAATTTAATAGTTGTTTTCCGAATATGTGGTTAAAATTGGTTAAAATTTCTTGAAAATACCTGGATAAAACTATATAAGTCAAATTCAAGACAAAATCGACTTGAAAAACATGACTATTATAATATATTTCACATGTGTTTGTCATCCTATATGCCATGACTCATTTTCTAAATAAGTCATGACTAACACTCGATGTCTTAAACTTGATCAAGTGAACCTTTCTATTTAGTTTGATGCCATGCAACCATCACATTTCTATAGCAAAATAATACTTATTATTTGAAACACAAATTCAAATAAAAAGGCAATGATTTAATTAACATGTAAAAGACCATGTCACAGTTTTATATCGAAATATTTTAACTGACATTCATAAACTATAGCAACTTAAGTTTTCCCGGAAAACTATATGTTTTTTCTCCTTGTAATTTAACTTGTTGTAGACTAATTCATGACAATACTTTGTATTCTTAATGCTTACCGCAGAAAACTAGACAAGTAATTCTCTTTCATATATCAAAAGAGCTGCATCAAAGGACTTTTATTTAACTGTAAACATATGTACACGAAGTTATTCACGTGCCTTATCAAACCTATATAGCCACCACCACAACATCAAGCTAAGGTTGGAAGGTGAGTAAAGGAAGCACTATTACAGTCTTGTCAACTTCAGAAAAAGAAAAAACAATTTGAAGAAAAATATTTTATTTATGAAATCAAATAATTCTCCACTTTACTTCTCACTCCATAAAATTATGTAACATGACACCTCTATTTATAATACTAGAAAGCCAAATTAAATTAGAACTAGGAAATCTATTCCAATATAAACTAGGACAAACAAATCTTAACTAGACTTGAATTAAATAAATATCTAAAATCAAATCCTAAACAACTTGGGATTCCTATTCCAACTTTGAATTATTATTTTCAACAGAAAGACAGACCAATATGTGCTTAATTGCTTTGTTCAGGGGCTAACACAATTCACAATCATAGAGACTGAAGCCTCAGAGTAACTCAACAACTTATTGAATTTACCCAATAAGTTATTATGTGACAACCCATATCTTTGAAATGAAGAGAGGGGTTCATGATCTTCGCGGACCAATTCATTGCTTACTTTTCTTGTGAAAATGGGTACTTCAGCTGCATGATCTTGTCCTGCCTTGTTTCGAACCTCGTTTGTCCACATATCTACTAGCCCACACATTCTTCTTAGCGTCTTTTCTTTCAAATATCTATCAGTTTTTCAACTTCACACCAGAAAGAACAAAAAAGGGGGAGTAATATTTTTGTAGATGCTTTGGATAGTTGTTATGATATGAAGTATCACAATTCTGTGTTTATATATACGAGTGTTGCAGTGGAAATGACAGGATAAGAAGTGTACTTTTTGTAGGCACCCACATATTTAATTTCCATGTGCGTTATTGATCGTTTCTAGCTGATAGATTCACAAATATGTGTAATCTGTGTGCATAAAGGCAATTGGCTAGCGAAAAGATAGAGATAGTTTGTTGCGGCCGTCTGGAAATGGCGAAACCATGTGCTCCCTTTTAATCCGTTTTCTACCCACAATTTTATATTCATTCCGTTTTAATTTATATATTTAATTTTGATTTGTTCAATAAAACAAAAAATATTTTAAAATTTATAATTTTAAATCAAAAATATGTATAATATATTAAAATGCTCATTTATTTTAATTTTAAATATGTCATGTAAAAAAGTTAAAATTAAAAAATTATCAAAAAAACATATTTTTCTTGAATGAACTAAAAAAAGAAAGTAAGAGAAACAAATTAAAAAAAAGAAATATACTCCTTTCCTTGCTCTTCAAATTCATTATCTCATCCAAGGTATTTAAAATTAAATTTAAAATACTACAGTACTATGGTCCTATGATCTATACATTTTTTAAGTTAAAAAGTATTCCTCTGTTGCAAAGAATGATTAGAATCGAAATTTTTGACCGAAGTAAGTCATTATTTACATCAATTCACTAAAACAATATGCTTTTTTTTGAAAATTTTCAAAACTAGAAAAAATGTATTCTATAGTAACGTATTAGCCTATTAATTTATTCAAAAAAATTCAATGGACAAAAGGAGGACAAATGTAACGGATCATAAAACATTATTGACAGTGACGTTTTATAAGTAATTTATCGACACTCTGCTCAGTTATTTTATTAGAAAATTAAGTTGTTGCTCTCTATTACTTATTAGACTTTAAATGTTATTAGGGGCTAGGGTTTCATTACCAGCGCTAATTCTATATTTCTGAAAAATATACTTTCTCTCCTCAATTTCGCCAGATTTCAGAACTAGCTCGAAGCTATTGCTGGAAAACATAGGGTTTCATCACTGTCCAACCAACGTCGAAGCTCAACTGCAGCGAAGACTGGCCAAAAAATCGTTTTGGGTTTTTGAATCTCTTCTCTTCCTGCGATTTAGGTAAAAAAAATTAATCAAGCAATATCATTTTCTTTGTATTTTCTAGTGCATTCTTTTTAACATATCAATCATTCGATTTATGTAACGACCTTTTTCGTTGTTACATGTGAGCCAATCGTGTAAAAATTTGAGTTAGGTTTTCCCCGAAATTGAAAGTTAGAAATTTCAGGCTAGGCTAGTCTTGGACGAAATCTTAGTAAGGTATGGTCTAGGAAAATCCAAAAATGAATTGGGGAAATGTAATAAAGTTTAGCTTGACTCTATGTTAGCTAAGACTATAAGGAATCCGTAGGACTTTTCAGAAGTGAATTCGGGTAAGTCAAACTCTCGATATCGAACTTGACATAAGGGGGTTAGTCCAGAATGCCATGATTTGAGGGTGCATTACCAAAAAGGCAAAACTGAGAGCAATCCCGAGTTTCTGCCTCGCCACACCCGTTATAGCGGGTGGCAGGCCGCTATGGGGCTGCCGCTATGGGGTTGTCGCTATAGTGGAGAAATTTCCGCTATAGTGGGAGTCAAAGGCGGTTAATTTTGCTATAGCGGGCGGATTTTGCTATAGCAATGCTGCAATAGCGAGATCGGGTTGCTATAACGGGGTAAATCGCTGCTTATGTAGAATTTTTTTCAAAAATAGTTTATTATTTTTAAACACATTTTGGGAAGAGCTTAGGCGATTTAGGGCGATTTTCACCTATTTTCTACCAGAATTCTTCGTAAAGGTAAGTTACTTATCCCCATTAACTAGTTTTTCGATTTCGTGACCTTAAAATCACTAATTTATGGGTCTTGGAGAGGGTTTAACTGGACCTAACTGTAATTTCTGGTGCAAGAGGGTAAATTAGGTGTAAAACCTTTGGGTTTTAGTTAAATGTTGATTATTTACTCTTGCATGACTATAATTCACTAATGTAACCATGGAATTGATAGTTTTAAGGTGAATTTATAGTAGGAAATCCGTAGAATGGGTGGAATGATCATGAAATTGGCCTTAGAGTTTGGGATTAGGCTGTAATCATCGATATTATAGGTCATTTGATAGATTATATGTTTATATTCTTGTTTTTAGACCACAATCAAGCCGAGGTAAAAGAAGCGCAGGTTTAGTAGAGCATTTCAGACTTGGATTGAGGTAGGTGATGGTTTAAATGTAGTTGAAATCCAATTTGTGTTATGTGTGCATGATAACTATTTCTTAGTATTGCTAGTTCAATGTATGTTCAAGGAAAAGTGAATGACTGTTTGATATACTAAGTGTAAATCACATGCAATGAGTTTAATTGAAAGCTTATTGGTTTTTTCAAGTGTTATTTCTGTTATCATTGTTGTTGTGATTGTATTGATATCTGTCATTATTGTGGAATATACCGGTATTTGGACATCTCCATGGGATTGGTTGATACAAGGTTGGCAGACACTTGATATCTGGGATTTAGTACATGGACAAGAGTTCATCCCCTGCAGGTCATGGCTAGTGGGCGACCATAAGACCCTAAGCATATGTGTACATATATTGAGTGAGTGTGACAGTTCCTGGAGTGAACCGGAGATATGTGTTTTCTTGATTATATTGGTTCCTTCAGTGGACTGATCTTAAGTGTTATCATTATTATGTTAGTTCCTTGAGTGAACAGGGTTTGTATGCTTAATTTCTAGAAGTGATTTCTTTATGTAAACCAGGATGCATGTTAATTGTCATAGTTATTGTTTTAGGGATCCTTGAGTGGTCTGGATTAATTGCAAGATATGACATAATTATGTGTTGTCTATTACTTGTGTAATTGGGACATGAACTATATGATTACTGAATCATGATTGTTGACTTGGAGTCTTGTTGGTGGGCTCATCTTCGGGATGTTAATGCAGAGTTCCCTTCTACTGAGTCGATTCTTGTGGTTTCAGAGTTTCAGGAGGTATTTTCTATGGATTTTCCTGGTATGCCTCCAGACAGGGATATTGATTTTTATATTGATTTAGAGTCGGGCACTCGCCTAATTTCTATTCCTCCTTATCAAATGGCTCCAGTAGAGTTGAGGGAACTCAAAACCTAGTTACGTGAATTGCTTGATAAGAGATTTATTCATCTCAGTGCTTCACCTTGGAGTGCTCCAGTTTTGTTCTTTAAAAAGAAAGATGGTAGTATGAGGATGTGCATTGATTACAGGTAGTTGAACAAGGTTACCATCAAGAATAAGTATCCCTTACCCTGCATAGATGATCTCTTTGACTAGTTACAGGGTGCTTCGGTACTCTCCAAGATTGACTTGAGGTGGGTTACCATCAGCTTAAAATTTGGCCTGAGGATATACTGAAGACAACTTTCAGGACTCGGTATGGGTATTATGAGTTCCTAATGATGTCTTTTGGGTTGACCAATGTGCCGACAACCTTCATGAGCTTGATGAACAATATTTTCAAGTTCTTCTTGGATTTTTTTGTGATAGTTTCTATTGATACATTTTGGTTTACTCCAAGAGAAAGGAGGAACATACATGTCATCTTCACATTGTCTTAGGAATTTTGAAGGAGAAGCAGTTATATGTAAAGTGCTTAAAATACAAGTTTTGGTTATCTTTGGTTGCCTTCTTAGGGCATGTAGTCTCGGAAAAAAGGGGTGATGGTAGATCCTCAGAAGATTGAGACGGTTAAGTGTTAGGTTCGGCCTAGCTTTGCGACTGAGGTTAGGAGCTTCGTGGGTCTTGCTAGTTACTATCTCTGGTTTGTCAAGAATTTTGCTTCTATTGCTAGCCTCAGAAGCTCTATTTGGTGTCGTTGCTTGGGCACATCCCTGACCTCTACCTCTACCTCTACCTCTACGACCTCCCCAGCCCCTAGCTAGAGTAAGGTGTGCTGGGGTTGAAGGTTCGCCCTCACTCGCTTCCAAAGACCTCGTACGAGCCACCTATGGAAGAGTGAAGTAGAACAAGTGAGTTTCCAGGAAACCATCTAGGATAAGACGCACGATGTAGAAGCACGGAATGATCCATGTTTCCTAAGATGCCACTGTAGCCTCCCAATGATTGAGTACGAACATCTCTGCCCCAATCCATAGGACTCTACTAGACATTGTCTCCTATACTGATGACAACGGTGAACCTAGGCTCTGATATCAAGCTGTCATGACAGAATTTCTCAAGTCATGATGGCACTTACAACCCCCTTGTAGGCATACCAATCCCCGTAGACCGGAACAATTAGTAATAGGATACTATCTAACAAGTATGCGGAAGAAGTAATATTTAAGCAGAAGCAAGAAGTACAAGTAAAGAGATATAGCAATGGAGTATATATATATATATAGGAAAACTAAACCATCACACGACCTGGTATCATAGTATAAGAGCCGCTACTACATAACACAGTACAAGGGTAAAAAAGAATATATACAACTGTCTCTGAATAACAAAAGAGTGCATAATACAAAAGAGGAGATGAAAGCTAAGCTCCGGCCACCAGGAGCTCACTCTTAGTTTTGGATGATCAAAAAGCACTCCGCACGTGTCTCCACAAGTCAACGATGATGGCCCATACTAGGATATACACTAGAAAGATACAGAGTGCAGTATGAGTACCAATTTCAAAGCAACGGGTACCTAGTAGGCATCATAGGTCGACTTAGCACATCTAAGATATAAAAGCAGTAAATAGCAGAATAGAAAAAGGTAGTCACAGAAGCAAACATATAAGTACACGGAAGCTAGGAAAAATAATATACCTAGCTACTAGAAATAGATATCACAGAGCACAGGTGAAGAAAAGAAGAACGCACATGGGGTCCTTGCAACAACAATATATTTATAGAGAAAGTTTAAGAAATAGGCAGTATACCGGTAACCTCAAGAAAAGGGAAGGAACGTAACTAAACATAGACATGCTAGCAGTGAATCATACAAGGTAAGGGTGATCAAATAAAAACCCGCAAGTAACTATAGAATGAACCAGCACTACAATAGGATATAATAAGAATAAATCTACCTACAGTCCCAAAGGGCGCCCATACACCCGAGGAACACATATAAGTGAAAACAAACCCTCCGGCATCCCATACTACCAAAGCGTACACTCAGCAAACAACAAACAAGAGTGGAATCAAATATAAATGCATAATATGATGATGTAGTGAAACCAGGTGTGACCGTAGTACCGTATGTACCTCTTCTGGCGCTTATAGGCCCAGCAGGTAGGATCCATGGAAGGATGCACCCGTATACCTCAACTCCACTGTATACCCCTCCTTCGGCACACTCAGCACGTAGCACCTAGTACGGAAAGGCAAGGTCCATGGAGGTCCTCGGCCATATACAACCCCCAAAATCTTAGAATATCCAATAACTACCTAGAGTGTATCAGAGTATAAACCAGTAACCGTGATCTCGAAATGAGTGCCCAGAGTGTATCTAGGTCTAAATCAGTAATCAAGTCTAAAAACCCCCCATTAAAGGGTGCCCTGAGTATATCTGGGTCTAAAACAGTAGTAAAACAAGTCTGACGCTCGGCTCGATCGAGTCAATATCATCTCAAATCAGTAATAAAATATGTCTAGAACTACGGCTCAAGCGAGTCTAATATAAATGTAAAAATGGTGATAAAATCATCATTTATTCTATCTTACCCTAAGAAGATCCATAAAATCAGTTCAAAAACCCTTTTATAACCATCTTTACTAAAGACAGGCCCTCTGGGCCATGCAAGGTTTAGAAAACCGTATATAGTAGGTCGTAGCCAAAAAAATTGTAAAACATGCAGAAAATCTCTATGTATGCATGATAATAGTATGCCTAAACACAAAGAGCAGCCCAACGGCTCATAATCAACCTAACGGCCCTGCACAGACTCCAATCGCTCTACAATATATATAACCAGCTCTACAATCTAGATACCGATGTCTGATACTCACATAAATTCTGAAATAGCTGACCATCTTTGGTCGAGAGGCATAAACAAGACCACACAGGGCCACAAGGGTGAAAATACCAACTAAAATGAATACTACAATGATACGAGTGAAATAAGACGGATAGAAATGAAGCGGATAAGTTCTGGAGTGCCAATCTAATAAAACCCAACCCAAGGATGCTATTAGTAAAATTATAACCTATATACGCAGAGTCTAATATAGAGAAGACCGTAACCTACATGTCGTCCAACAACAAGCTGCTAGAATGATTATGTCAATGCCCGACCTTCTCTGAGAAGCTCCGAACAACACTCAAACTATCATAAACATAATTTACGCATTCAAATAAGACTAATGATACCCATATATCTAAAAGCATAGCCGGGTTGAAATTCTAGTCACAAGCAGACCTGTGGGCCCCATAACCTGGAATAAAAAATAAAAAATTAGTACTAGGTTCCCAACCTCGCCAAGAATGCATGCCCAAAAATTGAGCAGAAATTGAGTAAAGAAAGGGCCTAAAACAGCATGCGGAAGAAGAGGGAACATGCAAAATCTTACAAAATTAAGAACCAAAAAGCGGGGGAAAAGTACCACAGAGAGAGGGAGTAAGGGAAACGAGATGAAGCACGCGAGCCACGAACAAGTACTCCAACCAGCAGCTAAAACCAACCAAGAAACCCCAAGCTAAGAAAAGTACAAGAATGGAGGATTTCCCTGGTAAGAAGGAATTTTGGAGAAGAGGACTTACCAAACGAGGAAGGAATTGAGGATGATCGCCACAATAAAGAATTCCCACGCTAGGAATTGATTAGGAAACATTTTTAGGAGAGGGAAATATCCTTAGAGTGAGAGAACATAGGTGAAATGGTCTGAAAATCAAGAAGGAAGGATTATATACTGCTGGCCGCAGGGTAGCGCCATTGGCGCTGGCACAGTGCTATCATGTTGCAGGGAGGAGAGCGGATGGGAGCGATCGCACCAAAGGGGCGTCATTGGTGCTGAAGGCTGGGCAGCAGGCTAGCGCGATCGTGCTGCCTTGGCACTATTAGCGCTGAAGGCATGCCTGCTGCTGAAAAACCAGCAACATAAAAACTTTTATGGGGTGTTTCGGGCACAATCAGAACCCGATACTCACAAACCAAATATGCTACTAGAGTGGAAATGACGTTCCAGACTCAACAGAATTAATGAAACTTCCATACAAGGTCATTTTGGAGGAGTGTTGATCCAAGTCAACATTAGGGAAGACCAACCAAACACCTTAAATGAGCCTAGCTCACCCAAGACCCGAACCAACAACCTACCTAACCCAAACCCGATTTTCTAGAGCTGATGGAACTGTCAGATTTTGAATCTGATACGTTGACCATCGAAAGTTGACCAAAGTCAAACTTTTAACTCCAACTGGCCTGAAATCTCAAAGAGTGAGATAGAATCATACCGAAAGTTCCCAGGCCTTGACTAAAGGTCCAACTAGACCAAACTCCATATTCCAGAGCTAATGGAGCTATCAAAATTTGATTCTGAGTATGCTAGCTAAGAATGTTGACTAAAGTCAATAATTCCTAAGTTAAAGCTTTAAAATACAGAAACAACCATAAAGACCAAACGAACGTCCATAGTACCGAACCACCGATCCCAGCAGGTCATAAATAACTTCGGGTCGCTACAGGAAAGATCTAACAGTACAAGAAAAGCGTAAACACAGGAATGACCAAAAGGGTCATTACATAGACTGGGGGTCTTGTCCCGATATTAGTATTCAGATTCAATTAGAGGCTTCATAGATAGATAGCAATCAGTCAAGTCAAGGTATAGTTTCAGATTATATATGGACCCATATGTCTTTTTTTAAAGTATGTTTTATGACTTAAGATTTACTCATTTTAATGTTTATCATGGTTTTAGCTCATGTTAGTTGTATTCTCATGTATCATACCATATTATGAGTATGTTTGGGCCATCAATGGCATAGGATGTCATCCACGCCAAGGGTCAAGGCTCGAGGCATGACATGTGGCCCCTTGAAGTTGAACCAATATTACAATTAGTTGTTGTTTGATCATCTTACAAGGCTACTTGGGCATCTTGTGTGGACTAATCTGCTACATCCATTTCAATAGGCACTCGTCCTCTCTCAAGAGCACGTGCCCTCCTGCCAGCAACACCACCTTTTCCTCGCCTATGATAAGGGGTGTAAATTGTCAGCCTGCACCTCATCTCTTCTATAATTGGCTTGTACATCAATCCTATCAGCCTCATGCACATATGTCAAGCACCTTTCTCCTTTATTCCACACCATTGCATGAACCATGTAAAATTCCTCCATTGATGGCTGATCACCAAGTGATTTTGCTTTATCAACCATCGAATGAATATGACACATCTGCACAAAGTATTTTTTTATATGGGATAGAATGTGAAATACGAATAAGGGTTAGTAACATTTCATGATCTTATTTTCATGATCTTGTCCATCGGACCTGAAATTTAATTTTACATAAGAAACAACATGAAAGATACATGAATATGCTTTATTTGATTCATGATTAGAGAGTATTAAACTTTTTATGCTACAAGGAGAATCTAAATAGAAATTTAGACAAAAACAAATTTTAAACAAAAATAAGGTTATTGTTTGGCTTGAGTTTTTGACAAAATTTGGTTTAAGTTTCTAGAAATATAAAAGAAAGGTTCATGATTTTCTTTTACAATTTCCAATCTGTTGATCTCAGTTTCAGCTATAGGGTTGGATTACTTTTCCTTCCTTAGAAAAATTCACTTGTTGGATCAAAGAAGGGAAATTCATTCAAATTCCTTAGATGTTGAACATAATCAACTGATTTTCGAATTTGAATTAAACATTTTCACAACTTTTCCTTACCAGCTAAATCTTAACCAAAACGAAAGCTTTTTTAAAATTGAAGAGGCCTCAAGGGCCCAATTTATTAGAAAGAAAATAGTTCCGTACACAAATAGAGTGGACCATAGCTGGCCCAATACCAACCCGACCCAATCAAAAAGGGAAAAAAATAATAATTTCAAGAAGATTGAGTCATAAACAACAAATAAACCAACAAAGAAGACTGAGTCATAAACAACTGAATTTTAATCTCAAGAATAACCAACTTATATTCAGCTAAACCAAGCACATAACCAACTAATTTAATTTCAAGAATAGCCAATTAAATTTTAGCTCAAACAAACACGCAATCAACTAATTTAATCTCAAAAATAATAAATTAAATTTTAGCTCAAACAAGCACATAACCAACTGATTTAATCTAAAAAAGAACCAACTTATTTTCCACTCAAACAAGCATACAACCAACTAATTTACTCTCAAGAAGAACCAACTAAATTTCAATCATGAAATGCTATTTAATTGAATCAAAAGAAATATGAACCACTTACTATTATTTTATACGTCGTTGAATTAGGCACATAACCTTGTTGTTGCTGAGGACGCGGAGTAGAATTATCAATAACAAAATGAGTAATGTATCTGAACAAAATAAGGTAGGGGTCATCGTACCAAAATGGTTCATGATTGACTGGTGCATCACAAACATTTTGAAGCCGTTGGTATCGAAAAGACAACCACTTTGCATGCTCCAAATCCCAATTAATATTTGTCCTTCCCTGACGATTGTGGTGAAATATATGAAATCAAATAAAAATGGAGTTGGTACATCAGTTTCAATCCAAATTGTCTCATAACTAGATTAGGCAAGTGAACCTCGATCACACCCCAATAAAAAATTAGAACTCTAACACATCATATATATCTTCAATGTGACAATAATTTAAAAGGCTCTCAATTAAGTAATCAAAATATGATTCCCAAATAAACTACATGAAAAGAAAAGGCACATTTAGAGTATAGTTGAATGAAATTTGAGGAATACACAAGTTAAAACAAAACTAACAAAACATCGTACCTGATCCTCCGTCATTGAATCAAATGCATCCCTATAAACTTTCAACACATGCTTGGAAGTTTCGGTCCAACTAAAATGTGAAAACCATCTACTAGTATGTGGACCCCTAGATAAACCAACAAGAAAAATATTATTTCTCGTGTCCCTTTGTACTACTACTGGGGCCTAAGGACAGTATCTCTCTCCCATGCTCAAATCTAAACATACTCTCTCTCTCTCTCTCTATATATATATATATATATATATATATATATATATTATTTTAGTGTAAATGCTTTGCACGTGCGTATTGCATTGAGTAATCATAAATTTATATAAAAAAGAATAAATTATTGTGTATACATTATATTATTAAGTATCAACCTTAAATTAACAACATAAAAGTTTTAAGATAAAAAGTATATTTAAAGATATGCCCCTCTTCAATTTTATGTATGTTTCTCTTTAGGTTTATCTTACTCTATGAGGAACGTAAAATTATTCTTTGAAAATATTCTAATTCGATAATATTGATGATAAATAATTAATAAAATAACATACTTATATATATATATATATATATATATATATATATATATATATATATATATATATATACACACACACACACAAAATAATCAATATATGATTATAAATAATATTGATCTATAGAATTACAGATCCAAATAATAATAAAAAAAGAGAGGAATATACCATAGATGGAAAAATAATTTCTATTTTCTTTCATATTGCATAATCTACACCTACAAATTAGACAATAAATTTATAATGTAAAGTGAATTTGGTTAGAGCTACACAATGGTCTCTTGTTCACCTTCTCTTTTTGTTTTCAGTCTCTTTTGAATCTCAAAAAAAGTATAATGATGTTCAAGGGTACTACGTCATCTAGTGAATCCAAGCTCTTGATGTACCCTTAGAATATGATTGGACTAAAATTATGAGCATGTTGTTGGGATCGAAATAACAAGGTGTTGTGTGAAAGCTAACAAAAAAACAGTGAACGACGATAACAAAGAGAAATTATATAAAAAACACTCATAATATTTAAATTTATTTGGTCAATTGACCAACATATGACTGATAAAAAATAAAAAAATAAAAAAATAAAAATTATTAGGAGAAGAATCTCATCGTTTGAGGACTACATTAGGGATACTATTATATTGTTGTAGAAAAGAATAATTCTCAATTTATGAAAGTCCAAACAGTTTCCTCCAAGAGAAGAGTTACATAAATATGGAAGATTTTTAGTTTTCTTCCATAAATTATTTACAATTTTAGTGAGTTTATTTAAGTAAAATAAAATATAATAAATATTAAAGTATGCAAAAGTGTATTCTTAGACATTCATGATAGTTTTTTCAATGTACTACACGTTATACTACTTTAGAGTTTAGTCCTTCCTTTTAGATCTCTTTTTACTCTGATTTATTTCATATTTTTCTGATATACACATATATTTTAAGAGTTTACATTAATTCTCCTGATATTTTTTACCATATATTTTAGAAGTCAATATTATAGTCAATACTATAAAGATAATTAAATAATAATTTGAATAAAATAGTAAATGACAAGTTTGTCTATTATAAAGTTTTTTAATGAAAGATAAAAAGTTCAAATCACATTATAAGGTTCTTCGAGTTTGAGCCTGAGATAGTCCCAGAGTAGCAGCCTGTGGACCGGGGGACATCCCAAGTACCACCAGTGCCAACACCAACTTTTATACCAGCATCAGCCCTAGCTCCTTCGTCAGATATTCGGGGTTTACTTCTTCAGTTATTGGGTATGATTGAGGGTCAGCCTTTAGATGTGGCACAAATATCCACTCAGGGGGCAGCCTTAGGTATTCAGAGTTAAAGAGTGCAGCCAGCTACTACGGCTCCCCATGTTGAGGTTCTCCTAGTACCTTCTGTTGCATAGCCTCTTGCTCCTCGCCCAGTTATGACAGAGATGGAGCAGAAGGCTCTGGGCAGATTTCTGAGATTTGCGCCGCCTAGAATTTTTGGTACTCCTGGTCAAGATCCACATGACTTTATATCTACTTATGAGGAGATGTTGCATCATTTGTGGTTGTTGGAGACTCATGGAGTTGGTTACACCGCTTATCAACTGGAGGGCCCATCTAAGTTATGATGGAGGGCCCAGGTAGCTTGCAGACCGTCTTCGTCTCCTGAGTGGGTTTGGAGAGAGTTTTATGAGGCCTTTATGGCCAAGTTCTTACCACAGAGCAATCGAGAGCATCGTAGAGAGCAGTTCACCAGACTTATATAGGGATCTATGTCTGTATCAGATTATGAGACTCACTTTCACCAGCTAGCTCCATTTTAGGCTATAATCATGCCTTTCGAGCCTGACAGAGTCCATAGATTTGGTTGGAGATTAAGGACAAAGCTTAGACAGACGGATGAGGTACTAGTTTCAAGCGGGTGATCCTTCTAGGATGTTGCAGACCATATTCATACTATGATGGATTTGCACCGTCATGATCCGGGGGCCAGAGATAAGAGTCCACGACATCAGGGTAGCTACAGTAGTTCCTATTATAGCAGTAGAGGTTCAGGCTAGTGGGGCCAAGGGTATCAACCATAATAGTATCAGGGTCAGTCTAGCTGGCCAGTTCAGGCGTCAATTCAAGCTTCAGGTGGGCCTCAGTTTGAGCAGGGTAAGAGCAGTTAGTAGGTTTACCGTGGTCAGACTTCGAGGGGTACAACTTCTGGGGCATCAGGCCATGGTGGCCACACCAATACAACTAGTTCATCCTGGCAGGGTAGGCCATCAGGGAATTGTTGTGAGTGCAGTGTCATCGATCATTATGCCAGAGATTGCCCCCAGTAGGGTATAGTTCATCGAACTACTCAGCCAGCTCAGCCTATGAGAGTAGTGCAACCACCAGCTAGAGGAGGTGGTATTTAAAGTAGAGGTAGTTCCCCGTATGGAAGGGCAAGTGGTAGGGATGGTGGTCGGTCTGGCGGAGGTCGACATTAGTTTTATATGGTCCCTGGTAGACCGGAGGCCTCGACCTCGGATGCAGTGATCACATGTACGATTTCAGTATGCCACTAGTCAACTTTAGCTTTGTTTAATCCTAGATCTACATGCTCATATGTGTATGCCTACTATGTTCCTTGTTTGGGGTTGGCTAGTGAGCCATTATCTATTCATGTATTTGTTTTGACCCCAATAGGTGATTCTTTAGTAGTGGATCATGTTGTGAGATCCTGTATGATTGTTGTTGGTGATTTAGAGACTTGGGGTGACTTGATGATATTAGACATATTAGATTTTGATGTGATTCTGGGCATGGACTGGTTAGCCCCTCATCGAGCCATTTTGGATTGTTATGCCAAGACCGTTATCATAGTCGTGCCTGGTGTATCCCTAGTTGTATGGCAAGGTTCTGTTAGCCACGCACCGTCTGGGATTATTTCTTGCCTTCGTGCTAGAAAGTTGATTTCTCTCGGGTGTTTGACTTATCTAGCATATGTTCGAGATGCTAGTCCAGACACTTCTTCTCTTGAGTCAGTACCTGTCATTAGAGATTTTCTAGATGTTTTTTCGATCGACCTGCTAAGCCTTCCATATGAGAGAGATATTGACTTTGCTATTAAGTTAGAGCCAGGCATCAGGCCTATTTTTATTACTCCTTCTCGTATGGTTCCAACTGAGTTGAGGGAGCTTAAGGATCAACTCTAGGATTTGTTAGCTAAGGGTTTCATTAGGCCGAGTGTATCTCCTTGGGGTGCTCCAGTTCTGTTTGTAAAGAAAAAAGATGGGTTGATGTGGATGTGTATTGATTATCAGTAGTTGAATAAGGTGACTGTGAAAAATAGGTATCCGATGTCCCGCATAGATGATTTGTTTGTCAGCTTCAGGGTTCAGTCATGTTTTTGAAGATATATTTGAAGTCAGGCTACCACCAGTTGAGGATTAGGGCGGAGGACATCCCTAAGACCGCATTCAGGATACGTTATGGACACTATGAGTTCCTGGTGATGTCTTTGGGTTGACTAATACCCCCAAAGCTTTCATGGAATTGATGCACAGGGTGCTTAAACCATATTTAGACTCATTTGTGATAGTCTTCATCGATGATATCTTGATATACTCGCGGAGTGAGAAGTATCATGAGAAGCACTTGAGGGTTATACTCTAGACTTTGAGAGATCATCAGCTTTATTCCAAGTTCTCAAAGTGTGAGTTTTGGCTTAAGTCAGTAGCATTCCTAGGACACGTGGTGTCTAAGGATTAGATTAGAGTAGACCAGGGAAGATTTCAGCCATTCGTGATTGGACGAGACCTACTACTCCTACTGAGGTTTGTAACTTTTTTGGGTTAGTAGGGTACTATAGTAGGTTGATCGAGGGATTTTCTTCCATAGAATCACCTTTGACTAGGCTGAATAGGAAGGATGTTCTATTTCACTGGTCAGATCAGTGTGAGGAAAGTTTTCAGAGGCTTAAGGCCTTATTGACTTCAGCTCCAGTGTTGACATTGCTAGTAGAGGGTCAGGGCATCTCAGTGTATTGTGATACTTTAGGGGTTGGTCTTGGTTGTATATTGCTGTAGCAGGGTCGTGTGATAGCTTATACATCAAGACAACTGAAGGTTCACGAGTGCAACTACTCTGCTCATGACTTGGAGTTGGCGGAAGTAGTATTCGCACTCAATATTTGGAGGCACTACTTATATGGGGTTCATTAGGAGATCTTCACTGATCATCATAGTCTTCAATACATCACGAGTCAATGAGAGCTGAACTCTAGGCAGCGGAGATGGATTGAGTTACTGAAGGACTTTGACTTCACTATTCTGTATCATCCAGGCAAGGCAAACGTGGTAGCAAATGCCTTGAATCAGAAGATAGTGAGTATGGGCAGCCTAGCTTCACTTTCAGTTTCAGAGCAGCCATTGGCCTTGGGCATCCAATCCTTGGCTAACCGGCTAGTTAGGCTTGACTTGTCTAATTCATGTAGAGTTATTGCTAGTATTGAGGTTCATTCTACTTTGGTTGATCAAATTTAGAGTCGTTAGTTTGAGGATCAGCGGTTATGTTATATTCATGATCAGGTTGCTCGTGGTGAGGCCAACCGAGCTACTTTAGGTTCTGATGGTGTTCTGAGGTTTGATAGTTGTCTCTGTGTTTCGAGAGTTGGGGATTTGATTCAGTTGATTCCCCATGAGGCATATTGTACTGCATATTCCATCCATCTTGGCGCAACTAAGATGTACAAAGATTTGAGTCAGCTTTACTGGTGGAGTGGCATGAAGTAGGACATAGCAGAGTTTGTGTCTCGGTGCTTAAGCTATCACCAGGTGAAGTTCGAGCACATGAGACCTGGTGGGTTGATGCAGTGACTTCCCATGCATGAGTGAAAGTGGGAAGGGATTACTGTTGACTTCATAGTTCAATTGCCATGCATTTCTCAAGGATTTGACTCCATTTGGGTGATTGTTGATAGGCTGACTAAGTTTACACACTCTAGCCGTTCCATTCTTCCTATAATGCAGAAAGGTTGGCTCAAATTTACCATCGTGAGATTGTTCATTTGCATGGGGTCCCAGCTTCTATCAATGCAAACCGTGGCACTCAGTTCACATCTCAGTTTTGGAGGACTATTCAATGAGAGTTGGATACAGAGGTTCAGCTTAGTACCATATTCCACCGTCAGATAGATGGCCAGTCCAAGAGGACTATTCAGGTCCTGGAGGATATCTTACGAGTCTGTGTTCTCGACTTTGGAGGTTCATGGGATAAGTATGTGCCATTGGCAGAGTTTGCTTATAGTAATAGTTACTACTCGAGTATTGGCATGGCACCTTTTGAGGCATTGTAAGGTAGGCATTGAAGATCGCCGGTGGGCTGGTTTGATGGTTTGGAGTCTAGGCCAGAGACTACAGACTTGCTTCATGATTCCTTAGACAGAGTCCAAGTGATTTAGAACAGACTTTGGGCAGCCCAGAGTAGGCAAAAGAGCTACGCTGATCGTAGACTTT
The DNA here is from genome assembly GCA_003996215.1 of Jaltomata sinuosa. Lineage (NCBI taxonomy): Eukaryota > Viridiplantae > Streptophyta > Magnoliopsida > Solanales > Solanaceae > Jaltomata > Jaltomata sinuosa. The sequence goes on along the minus strand of QJPP01001766.1, from coordinate 34,829 downwards.
ATGGATTAGAGTTCAGTGTTGGTGACTTGATGTTTCTATGTGTATCGCCCATCAAGGGCGTGATGAGATTTGGTATGCGGAGCAAGCTTATCCACAGGTATATTAGGCCATTTGAGATCCTTTAGAGAGTTGGTGGTGTTGTCTATCAGTTAGCTTTGCCTTTGATGTTTTCATCTATGCACCCAGTTTTCCATGTATCGATGTTGAGGCATTATATGTCGAATGAGCCGCATGTGTTGCAGTGGGATACAATTCAGTTGGATGAGAGTTTGACCTTTGTTGAGGAGCCGGTAGCTATTCTAGCCAGAGACGTCAAGAGGTTGAGGTCTAGAGAGATTCCAGTAGTTAAAGTTTAGTGGAGGCACCATCTAGTTTAGGAGGCTATCTGGGAGACCGAGAGAGAGATGTGGGCTCAGCATTCATAGTTATTTGAGCCTTCATGTACTTCCTTGTTCTTGACTCTCAAGGACAAAAGTCTATTTTAGTAGTAGATGATGTAATGACCCTTCCAGTCATTCCCGCATTTAGGCTTTCCTTGTAATATTAGAGCTTGCCTGTAGTGGCCCTAAGTCATTTATGACTTGCTGGGACTGGTGGTTCGGTGCCCTGAGTGTTCATTTGGTCTTTATGGCCATTTCCCTATTTTAGAGCTTTAACTTAGGAAATCATTGACTTTAGTCAACATTCTTAGCTAGCATGCTCGAAATCAAATTCCGACAGCTCAGTTAGCTCCGGAACATGGAGTTTGTTCTAGTTGGACCTTTAGTCAGGGCCTGGGAACTTGAGATATGATTCTATCTCACTTTTTGAGATTTTAGGCCAGTTGGAGTTAGAAGTTTGATTTTGGTCAATTTTCGGTGATCGGAGGATCATATCTAAAATCCGACTGTTCCATCAGCTCTGAAATGTCAAGTTTGGGTTAGGTAGATGGTTAGTTTGGGTCTCGGGTGAGCCGGTCTCATTTTGGGTGTTTGGTTGGTCTTAGCTAGTGTTGACTTGGGTCAACATTCCTCTGAAATGACCTTGTATAGAAGTTTCATCAATTCTGTTGAGTCTGGAACGTCATTTCCACTCTAGTAGCATGTTTGGTTAATGAGTATCGTGTTTTAAATTTGCCCGCAGCACCCCGTAGAAGTTTTCATGTAACTGTTTTTTTTTGCAGTAGGCATGTGTTCAACGCCAACAGCGCCAAGGCAGCGGGATCACACTAGCCTGCCACCCAGCATTCAGCGCCAACAATGCCCCTTTTGGCTCGATTGCGCCTATCTGCTCGCCTCCCTGCCGCGCGATAGCGCTGTGCCAGCGCCAATGGCGCTAGCCTGGGGCCAGCAGTATATAATCCTTCCTCCTCAATTTTTTAGACCATTTCACCTATGTTGTATCACTCTAAAAACATTTCCCTCTCCTAAAATTGGTTCTTAATCAGTTCCTAGCATGGGAATTCTTCATTATGGCGATTATCCTTGATTCCTTCCTCGTTTGGTAAGTCCTCTTCTCCAAAATTCCCTTCTTACCATGGAAATTCTCCATTGTTGTACTTTTCTTAGCTTGGGGTTTCTTAGTTGGTTTTAGCTGCTGGTTGGAGTACTTGTTCGTGGCTCGGGTGCTTCATCTCGTTGCCCTTACTCCCTCTCTCCATGGTATGTTTTTCCCCGCTTTTTGGTTCTTAATTTTGTAAGATTTTGCATGTTCCCTCTTCTTCCCCCGGCTATTTTAGGCCCTTTATTTACTCAATTTCTGCTCAATTTTGGGCATGCATTCTTAGCGAGGTTGGGAACCTTCTAGTAATTTTCATTTCCGATTATGCTTGTGATCCAAATTTTGACTCGGGTATAGTTTTAGCTATATGGGTATCGTTAGTCTTGTTTTAATGCTTAGATTATGTTTATGATAGTTTGACCATTGTTCGAAGCTTCTCGGAACAGTTGGGCTTGGACATCGTCGTTCTAGCAGCTTGTCATCGGACGACATGTAAGTTATGGTCTTCTCTATATTAGACTCTGTGTATATAGGCAATAATTTTACTAATTAGCATCCTTGGGTTGGGTTTTATTAGCTTGGCACCCCAGACTTTGTCCGCTACATTTTTGTCGGTCTTATTTCACTCGTGTCATTGTGATATTCATTTTAGTTGGTAGTTTCACCCTTGTGGCCCTGTGTGGTCTTGTTTATGCCTCTGTACCATAGATGGTGGGTTATTTGGGAATGTCTGTGAGTTGGACATCGGTATCTCGATTGTAGAGTATGTTGTAGAGCAATTGGAGCCTATGTAGGGCCAATAGGTTGATTGTGAATCGTTGGGCTGCTATTTGTGTTTGGGCATACCATTATCATGCATATAAAGATATTTTCTGCATGTTTTACTATTGTTTTGGCTACGGCCTACTATATACGGATTTCTAAACCTTGTATGGCCTCGAGGGCCCATTTTTGGTAAATATGGTTATAAAAGGGTTTTGGAACTGATTTTATGGATCTTCTTGGGATTAGAAAGATTAAATGATGATTTTATCACCATTTTCACACTTATACTAGACTCGGCTGAGCCGTAGTGTTAGACATGTTTTATTACTGATTGGAGATGATATTAGACTCAGTCGAGCTGAGCGTCAGACTTGTTTTACTACTATTTTAGACCCAGATATACTCTGGGCACCCTTTAATGGGGTTTTGAGACTTGTTTACTGATTTTAACCTGGCTACACTCCGGGCACTCATTTCGAGATCACGGTTACTAGTTTTGATTCGGATACACTCCGGGAAGTTATTGGATATTTTGAGATTCTGGGAGCTATATGTGGTCGACGACCTCTATGGACCTTGCTGATCCGGACCAGGGGTTACATGCTCAGTGTGTCGGAAGAGGGTATACGGTGAAGTTGAGGTATATGGGTGCTTCCTTCCATAGATCCTACCTGCTGGGCCTATTATCGCCGGAGGAGGTACATACCATACTACGGTCACACCTGGTTTCACTACATCATCATATCATGCATTTGTGTTCGATTTCACCCTTGTTTGTTGTTTGCTGAGTGTACACTCCGGTAGTATGGGATGTCAGAGAGTATATTTTCACTTGTATGTGTTCCTCGGGTGTATGGGCATCCATTGGGAATGTAGGTAGATTTATTCTTATTATATCCTATTGTAGTGCTAGTTCATTCTATAGTTACTTGTGGGGTTTTATTTGATCATTCTTACCTTGTGTGATTCACTGCTAGCATGTCTATGTTCAGTTACTTTCCTTCCTTCCCTTTTCTTGAGGTTACCGGTATACCGCCTATTTTTTAAACTTTCTCTATATATATATTGTTGTTGCAAGGACCCCAGGTGCCTTCTTCTTTCCTTCACCTGTGTTATGTGATATATATTTCCCGTAGCTAGCCAAGCATGATTGTTTTTACCTTGTATTATATCTGTACTAACTTACGTGTACTTATATGTTTGCTTCTGTGACTACCTTCTTCCATTATGCTATTTACTGCTTTTATATCTTATATGCGCTTAGTCGGCCAATGATGCCTACTGGGTACCCATTGCTTTGCAATTGGTGCTCATACTATACTTTGCATCTTCTTGGTGTAGATTCTAGTGTGGGCCATTGCCGTTGACTCATAGAGACTCGTGCAGAGTGCTTTTAGATCATCCGAGACTAAGGGTGAGCTCCTGGCAGCCGGAGCTTAGCTTTCATCTCCTCTTTTGTATTATGTACTCTTTTGTTATTTAGAGACAGTTGTATATATTCTTTTGGACCCTTGTACTCTGTTATATAGTAGAAGCTCTTATGCTGTGATACCAGGTCGGGGGATGGTTTAATTTTCCTATATATATTCTCCATTTCTATATTTCTTTACTTGTACTTCTTGCTTTCGCTTAAATACTACTTATTTCACATGCTTATTAGATAGTAGCCCATTACTAATTATTTCGAGCTACGGGGATTAGTACGTCTACAGGGGGTTGTAGGTGCCATCATGACTTGAGAAATTGAGTCATCACAGTCTACCTACTGAACTACTCTGGAAACTAAGCCCTCTGGAAATAGAGAAGGCTCACCCAAAGCTGAAACGATAGGACTTACTGAAGTGTTTAAACACATGCTTAAGTACCTGGGTCTGTATCATAAAATAATACAGCACTGAATGGTGTAAGTACCTGAAATATACAGTATGTAAAATAGTTGAATGAGAATTATAACTACTATCTGACATGGCTAAACAACTGAGACATAAATATAATGCATGACAAGATCATGAGATAACTGGACAATGAGGCATAAAACATACTGATTATCTGAATCATAATATAACTGAATACTAAATCATGGGGTGACTGAGTATCTGATAAGATAGTTTGATGTCTATATCATAGGAAACTATATAGTTATATGATCAAGTAATCTGAATCATGAGAGTGTCTGAATATCTGAAACATGAAATGGACTTACTATAAAGCTTTGTAAAGGTTTTTCAAAAAAAAAGGGTGGCCTTGTGCAAAAATCAGATTTCGTAAGAACATGATTCATAATAGTCATTTCATTTCATAAAATATTATACATTTTAGGTTAACTCGACATAACCACCATGAGAGCACATGGAGTCTAATATCGATCTGATCAGCTAAGACATCCAATACCTTGTTGGGTATGAGAGATACATTACATGACTTTGCTAGCAAAGGATCCATAATTAGCACGATTAAGGCACACAAAAAAAGTCAGCCAAACTAATGGCATGATCTATAAACTACGTCAACAAATGTAGTTTTGAGGCATGTGTTATCTGAACACATACCCTTCTCGGTGTTAACCCTTACTCTAAAATCTTTCATGAAATATCTTTAAGCTCAGATATCATAATTTAGCCTTTTTGGCTCATGTTCATAGTTTTGCCACTTTAGGCCCATGTTTATGGATTAACCACTCTAGGCTTATGTTCATAAATTATCCACTTTAGGCTCATATTTATAAGTTATACTGTGGAACATTGAGCTTAAAATCATGTGAAAATCATGGATGTAGGTTTTAAGACAAAATATTCTTTTCAAAATCTTGTCAAAATTCATAAAGTAGACTCGTAAGCACTCATGCGAAAGTTTCATACAACATGAGATAAGTTCATAAACCATGAGATAGATTCATAAACATAGGGATTCATAAACATGACTATTCATAGACATGAGAATTTATAAACATGAGGATTTATAAAAATTCATAAGTTATGTAGAGAATCCATAGAATCACATGAACTAAGGATTATCACAAGAATAGTATACATGAGTAGAGAATTCATGAAGTTTGCATAAAGAGTCGAAGAGATTTCAAGTTATGAAAGTTTTACTCTAACCCTAGATTATTTATGAGAATCATTCAAAATCAAGGAAATGAAATTTGTAGGAATATATGAGAAAAGATGTAATGACCCTCCCAGTTGTTATATGTTGGTTAGAGCCATACGTACCCCGTTAGAGTTTCCTTAGTGAATTGAGTTAATAAAATCTCAAGGTGGGGCAGTTTAAGACTAAAAACTAGTGTCGTTTGTACTTGTGGTGAATTTTGATTCATAGCATTGTGTTTTGAAGTGTCGTGTTCTGTTAAAAGGTGACTAGTAATCTAGATCTCCATAGAAAATTTTGAGACTACGAGTGAATTTGTAGCATGTGATTTTAGTGGTTGCCGCATTGGGACTATTTTCTGATGTCTTAAGTTTAAAAAGTGTGTTGTGAAATGGGAATGTTGAATATATTTTCCAAGCTACAGCTTCAGGCACCGTTGTAACAGAAGGATTCCCGCTGTAGTAAGACCATCGTAGTGGTCAGAGTGCCGCTATAGTGAAACCCAATAAATTGCTAGGACTCACCATAGCGAGCCTAATTTCTCTATAACGGGCGTGTTGTAGAAAGAAACCATCCACTACAGTGAGTGATGGGAGGCAGAATGCCTGTTTAAGTGACTTACTCTGAGTTTACCTCATAAACTCCAAAACTTTATTCCAAAGCTCCAGAGAGGTGATTTTAGAAAGACTAGGTGAATTTTCTCATTGAGGTAAGTTATTCCATCAATCTCTTTGCTTTGTAATCCATTATTATCATAGAATTGCTAGGGAGATTGTGATGGTGGAATTTTGGGGTTAGAATCCTAGGTCTATGAAAATTGTGGAAAAGCCTATGGGTAGATGTAATAATCATCTAAAATGCTTCTAGGGTGTAGATAAAAACTTCATAGCATGAAATTAGTGTTCCTAAACATGAATTATAGAGATTGGCAATCTTGAGTTCCATAAAAATGGGACCTTTAACAATAAAACTGCTTAAAAAGAGAAAATTGGAGTAGAAACTCTATGAATGATGATAATGTGAACATTGTGGGAGTAATTGATGATTAATTGACCCTTGGGTAATGCTAAAGACCTCAAATAAGGGTATAACTAGTGGGTTTGAATTTTCAAAGCTTGAAATTGAAGAGTAGATGATTAATTGCTCTTGTAATTGTTGTTTTTAGACTTTGAACGTTCTGAGGTGTTAAGGAAGAAAAGACTCCGGTGATGGAGCTTTATTGATTTGGGTTCTTTAATTAAGGTAGGTTATGGTTTCTATGTGGAGTTAGACTTAATATAATCTCTCTTATGTGTTATTGAATTGATAAGCACGTTGGTTGGTTTTCGAACATAATTGATTGGTTGATTACTTGTTTGGATTGACAATGCTTGCATAAATAATCTTATAATTTTTTGATGCGTGTCTTTAAATGACTTTTGATTATGAAGTGCAGTTGTTATAATTGGTGTACTTACTGGTAATATCCTGAGAGATATGTTGAGAGAATGAAGAATATACATACTATTCTATTGTTGAGTGGCTCGAGTCTGATGTAAGCCTATGGATGAGCAGATATGTGGAGGATCGGGTACCACTTTGATATAATATATGGACCCTAGGATGTCCCCTAGAGGTCATGACTAGTTGGGAAGAAATAGGACCCTTAGTATGTGTGTACATATGAGTGGTTATTGTGAGTACTAAAATGGTTTAGAGTGAGGCTGATGAGATACAAAACTTTATAACTGTGAAATCAGTGTGGACAAGATCCATGGCTTGCAATATGATTACTTATAATTATAAAGTTCTTAGATGACTTTATATATATGTGGTGGTAACTTACATGTCTTGAATATTTGAAATTTGATATGTTTGCGATTGGGCTGTCTATCTTACTGTGGTGATTAATTGATTCCCTGAGTTATTGATTATGTGTTGATGTACTTGCTTACCTGTTTATTTTATTCAGAAGATATACTTGTTACTATTTTTATTCGGCCTATGTTACCTACCAGTACATAGTGTTTGTACTGATGCTACTCCTGTATTTTTTTTCTGAGTGCAGACTGTGTTTTAGAGACTTTAATGCGACCTCATCTCTAGCGCAGCTCAGTGACCGATTCGATGATGAGGTACTCCCATTCATGGATGCCACAGATCTTTGTAGTTACAAATGTCTTCCTTTTGGACAATGTTATTTATTAGTGATTTTGGATTACTTATAGACATTGTTTAGTTAGCGTCCTTTGTACGATGACTTTTGCATTTTGAGGATGTATTAGTTTGTTTCCGCAAATTATTTATTTAAGTTTTGAGATTTAGCTATTATGACTTTCAAGTTATTTTATTTGGTTTAATTGAATTGGCAGGGCTTGGGTTAGATGGTAATGCTTGGTTTGCCCACCGGGGGATTAGTGTGGGTGCCACTCATGACTATTTGGGTCATGACAAAGTTGGTATAAGAGATTTAGGTTTGTCGATCTCGTCGTACAAGGACATATCTAGTGGAGTCATTCCAAGTGGTACAGAGACGTTTGAAGTTTTCTTCGAGAGGCTACAGGACACTAGGAAAACCTTATTTTTTCTTTCTTTCGTGCTATTACTTGATTCCAATTGGTATCTAGAGATCCAAATTGGCATCTGACCTCTTCATTTTTTCTCTCACAAATGGTGAGGACACGCGCAACAGAGGTAAGAGAAGCAACACCTGAGCTGGCTGCTGGGATCGCAGCTCGTGGAAGAGGATGCGCGAGAGGAGGTGATAGGGCTAGAAGACAAAGATCAGCACCTGCCACGAGAAGAGCTTCGGCTAGGAAAGGTTGGTGATAAGTCAAAGTCCCTTCCACCATAAGAGGATTTTTTCGGGGTAGCAGAGGTGGCAGCGATACAAGTTTCAAAGGGTGCTGCACTTGCTTCGGCTTCTACAGATGTGCTACAATGGGTATTGACTCTACTGAGAAGTTTGACAGGGATTGGGGTAACACCCGTAGTTCCACCAGGACAAAGTCTGGGGATTCAGCATGTTGTTATTGTGGCTCAATGGATGGACAAGTCTTCTGAGTTAGGGATATTTCTGAGATCAGTAGCAAGGACAATGATGATTGAGGATGAGCATGATTTATTTTGGAGGTTCACTTAAATAAAGCCTCTAGTTTTCTATGGCACCGAGACTGAGGATGCTTACGAGTTCATTATTCATTTTCATGAGAGGCTCCATAAGATGGGGGCAATAGAGAGATATGGGGTGGAGTTTGTCAATTTCCAGCTGTATGGGGATGCAAAGTTATGGTGGAGATCTTATGTGGAGTGTAGACCAGTTGGGTCACTTCCGTTGACCTGGAAATAGTTCTATTCCATCTTTTTAGAGAAGTACGTCCCTTGTACTTTGTGAGATAAAAGGCGGGATGAGTTTACTATTATTGAGCAAGGCAGTTCTTCAGTTGCAGCCTATGAGGCCTGATTTCACTCACTCTCCAGATATTGATTGCACCTGTTGCACATAGAGGAGGAGAGGATTTGCAGGTTTATCAAAGGGTTGAATACGGGTCTTCAACTATCAGTTTTACAAATGGTGTCTTCTGGGAAGACTTTTCAGGAAATGGTTGAGTATGTCAGGAATGTGGAAGGGGTAAAACAAGATCGTTATGTTAAGTTGGCTGAATGGAAGGCTCGAAAGGGTGGTAGAAATTATGGCTCTTTCTCAAAGGGCTTGATTTCTCAGGGATATTCTGGATGCCTCATTCAGTCAACCATGCAGGTATCAGCTGGGGGTTTGCAAGGGGCCAGCCAGCCTTTTTCAGATCATAGTGGTTACATTACTTTTTTGGCTCAGCTCAGAGTTCTACTTTGGATAAGGCATGCTATGAGTGTGGTGAGGTTGGAAACATTCGGAGATGGTGTACCAAATTTAAACAGACTGGTCAGTCAGCTCAACAACAGGATCCCCAAGCTCCAGCTCCAGCAGGTACAGAAGGTGGTGCACAAGGTAGAGATCATCCTCAAGGTGGGTAGGAAAGGTAGTTCACAGGGTAGAGATCATCCTCAGGGTAGGCATGGTGTCCACACGGCTAGTAGAGGTGGCACCCGACCTAACCAAGGTGGTGGACATGTTGGTAGAGGTGGTACTCAGCCTGGTAGGGGAAGTGCACATACAGGGGGTTGAACTTATTTCTATGCTTTCCCGAATAGACCCAAGGCAGAGACATCCAATGCAGTGATCACACGTACTATTCTAGTCTTTGACAAGATAGCTATATCCTTATTTGATCAAGGATCCACCTTTTCTTATGTGTCTACATATTTTGTTGTAGGTCTAGACATGATTTGTGAATTACTTGATGTGCTTGTACATGTTTCTACTCATGTTGGTGATTTTGTGATAGTAGATACAGTCTACCATTCTTTGCCTTGTTACATTCATGGGGTATAAGAATTGGGTAGACCTAGTGATTCTTAACCTGATGGATTTTGATGTTATTCTAGGGATGAGTTGGTTGTTCCCATATCATGCTATATTAGATTTTAATGCTAAGACTGTGACTATAGCAATGCCTGGTATGTCTAGACTTGAGTGAAAGGGTGACTGTAGCCCTGTTCCTAAAAATATTATATTCTTTATTCGTGCTAAGAAGTTGATTGAGAGAGGGTGTCTGGCATTATTAGCGCATCTTTAGGACACTAGTGCAATGGGTCCATCTATAGGGTCAGTTCCTGTGGTCTGTGAGTTGTTGGAAGTGTTTCCCATAAATTTACCTGGCATGCCATCAGACCGTGATATTAACTTTTGCATCGATTTAAAGCCTGGGACTCATACTATTTCTATTCCTCCATATCAAATGGCATCTACTGAATTAAGGGAATTAAAATTTGAGTTGCAGGACCTGTTTAATAAGGAGTTTATTCATCCGAGTGCCTCCCCATAGGGTGTTCTTGTGTTTTTTATGAAAAAGAAAGATGGGAGAATATGTGTGCATTGACTACCATCAGCTGAACAAAGTCACTATTCAGAATAAGTACCCTCTTCTCCGAATAGATGACTTATTCGATCAGCTCCATGGTGCATTCATTTTCTCAAAAATATATTTGAGAACTAGGTATTATCAGTTGAAGATTTGGGTTGAGGTTTACCTAAGACTACTTTTCGGACCTGGTATGGGCATTACGAATTTTTGGTGATGTCTTTTGGGCTTACTTATGCCCCAACTGCCTTTATGAGTTTGATAAATGGGATCTTTAAGCCGTATTTGGATTCTTTTGTAATTGTGTTTATTGTTGACATTTTGGTATATTCAAAGAGAAAGGAAGAGCATGAAAACCATTTGAGAGTTGTGTTGGGGTTGTTCAAAGAGAAGCAGTTGTATGCTAAATTTTTTAAGTGTGAGTTTTGGTTGTCTTCTGTATCCTTTTTGGGGCATGTAGTTTCAAAGGAGGGAATTATGGTTGATCTGCAGAAAGTAGAGGAAGTTAAGAGTTGGGCTAGGCCCACTGCAGTGACTGAGATTCACAGCTTTGTGGGGTTGGCTAGTTATTATCGCTGATTTGTGAAAGGGTTCGCTATTATTGCTTCCTACCTGTCTCGGTTGACTCAAAAAGATGTGTCATTTTAGTGGTATGATAAGTGTGAGGAGAGCTTTCAAAATCTCAAGACTTTATTGACTACAACTTCCATCCTTGCATTGCCTGTGGAGGGTAAGGACTTTGTTGTTTATTGCGATGTTTCACGTTCTGGTTTTGGTGCTGATTTGATATAGGATAAGAGAGTCATTGCATATGCTTCTAGGCAGTTGAAGGTGCATGAAAAGAACTATCTTACGCATAACTTGGAATTCGCAACTTGCAATATGTGTTTACGCAGAGCGATCTGAACTTGAGGCAGCGTCGCTGGATGGAGCTGCTCAAGGACTATGATATTACTAACTTGTACCATCTGGGTAAATCAAATGTTGTAGAGGATACATTGAGTAGGAAGTTTGAGAGTATGGGTAGCCTGGCTTGTTTGGAGGCTACGAGGCATCCGTTGGCTAGAAGGTTCAGACTCTGGCTAACAGTTTTGTGCGGCTCAATCTGACAGAGTTTGGTGGAGTTTTGTCTTGTGTTGAGGCAAGGTCTTCATTCCTAGAGAAGATTAAGTCTAGGTAGTTTGAAGATGATAAGTTTGCAAGATTTGTGATAAGGTCTTGTAGGGAGAGGCTAAGGAGGCTGTAATTGATAATGAGGATGTCTTGAGGATTAAGGGGCATGTGTGTGTTCCCCGTGTTGATGATTTGATCAAGACTATCCTTACAGAGGCTCATAGTTTGAGATACTCTATATATCCTTGCACTACAAAAATGTATCGTGATATGAGACAACATTATTGGTGGGGTAGGATGAAGCGTGACATTGTTGATTTTGTTGCCCAGTGTCGTAATTGTCAGCAGGTGAAGTATGAGAACTAGAGGCCTGGAGGGACACTTAGAGGAATGCTCATTCCTGAATGGTACTGAGAAAGGAGTGCAATGGACTTTGTGACCCTTGGGGAAGTTCGATTCTATTTGGGTCATTGTTGACAGGTTGACTAAGTCTGCACACTTCATTCCAGTTCAGGTGACTTATAATGCAGAGAAGCTAGCCAAGCTTTACATTTGCGAGATCTGACAATTTGAACTAGATGGCATATCACATAAATGACAACCCATCACTTTATTTGTGAACCTCCGAGACTTGGAATAATTCTTCAACTTGGTTCACATTCCCTTTCATGTCCCGTCATTTATCTCACGGGTGCCTTCACAGCTCGTGAGGCACTTCATGGCTTGTTGTTCACTGTTTTTCACCAAATATCACAACTATTGCATGCAAAATTAGTTTCCCTGCACATGTAGCAAATGAATATCATATCAAATAAAAACACACTCAATAACTCACAAAATCCTTGGTTTCAAGCGTTGAAAGTGTCGTGAAATCCCAACACATCAACACCCTCAACTTAGAATCTTTGCTTGTCCTCAAGCAACTCAATATGACTCAACGACGATGCTTAGGCATAGCACACTAGGAAATCTATAGCAATAAACATGATCACTTGGCAACACACACATTAAAAATAGTTTACCCCTCTTTTTCATTTAGAATAGACGCGCATAACTCAGAGCATATCAAGCTAACACTGCAAGATCAAAGAATGACATTACGCTATTGACAGACAATCATGCATGCACCAGTAATACACAACTTTACACTTAGCATTTAGACAATGTCACCCTAGTTCCCTCACATATCAAAGAACATTCCTCATACAGATATTCAAATAAAACTGGGATGGTATAAACAAATGCTCTCACACTAACAAAAAAGTTCAAATAATGCATGTACACATACCATAGGCTTGCCCTTATTTTCTATGCTTCCACTTTCAAACAGTCAAATTATGATCACTATAGGACTTTGTTTGGCTTGTAATGTAGGCTTGGGGACGAGTATGGTAGATTTGGATAAGTGACTCAACCCTCCTCGAACACTACACTTTTTATTTACCTTTATTTCTCAGCTTTTTTCCCTTTCCCCTTTTTTTAAACAGCTCGGATGTGGTATTATTTCTAACTTTTGACTTTATTTTTGTATTGCAATTTTTTGAACTTTTTGTGTATTTTCTTTTACAAGCTTACCACACCCATTTTGCTTCAATCAGTATCTTTCTTTTCCTACCCAACTCTCTTCTTTGCTTTTCCCAAAGTCAGCCACCCTCAACTTAGGTGCTTTGCCTAAGTTGAAGCCTAGTGTCCTAGAAGGGACCGAGGCAAAAAGAAGGATCTACTTATAAGAAAATGGGACGGATATTAGGCTTATTAAAGAAATGGCTAAAGGCTCAAATTCAGGATCTAAGGATATGTATATCAGTTGGATCAGTTTGTTTTGGGTGTGAGTGACTGAAAAAAGAAGGCCTATGATACTTTCCTAACCTTTATATCCTACGACATTAACAAGACCAATCAGGCAAGTTTTAGATTGTACACACAATGTAAGAACTAGACTACAACACCTCACACATACATGACATAAAGTTTCACTATAAACTACTAGTTATTCAGTCTGTCTACTAGTTTAAGCAGCAGTCATCAAAATCAGTAGGCATAATGTCAAAAACTGAGCCTACATGTCAACATATCAAGCAATGATGCACATGCCAATAATTTGGAGGGGTCTCAAATTTCAGTTTAAATTCATACAAAACAAGGTGTGCCAGTTTCTACATGCCGAAGTCTTCCTAGCTACTTCTACTAACACATAAAAAAACATAAATTCTATCTCAAACATACTGGTTAAATAGAAATAAATATCCTTGGGGAAAGAACATAGTAAGAAAACCCCAAGGACGCGGGTACTCAAGGCCCCTTGGGTTGCCTCCCAAGCAGCGCCTGATTTAACATCGCGGCATAATACGTGTATCTTGATTACTCCAGACATCACCAAGATACATTACAGACTGCCCCCACCCTACTAAAAAGATCATGCATTGTCCCCAATGCACTAACAAGTGTAAATGTATGGGAGGTGAGAATATACATGTGGCACCTAAATACCAGCATTCGATGTTGAGACGGGGCCGGTGGCATGGCTTCTATAGTAGTAGTATTAGAATTAGTGCCTGGAGCTCCCACAATAGGGTCTAAAGAAGATGCCACACCTGTAGGTTCCCTTCTCGAGAATTGTCCCTCTGCTCTTACTCTATAATACTCATCCAGCGAGCATTGTAGAGTCTCCCCACACTCTATTATTTTGCGTCTTTCTCTTTAGCTCTCTCTTGGTAGGAGTCTCATCATTATCATCATTGCGAGCCTGCTTACCGGCAGTCAAATTTGCTAATGATATAAGATTAATCAAAGGAGGCTCCTCATCCTCAAGAATCTCCACAGGGTGCTCACCATACGTAGGCACAGTCCATGCACAAAACTCAACAACCTCTGCCCGCAATTGGGCTAACTCATCAATCAACTTCTTCAAGTCATCCAATGGTTATAAACCTTTCATTCACTCTCTCCTTCATTGCATCAATCCTGTATGAATTGTCATAAATTGGGCAATAGCTTTATCAACAAAGGGCTTTAACTGTTGTGCAAAGAACTTAAAATGATGCTTGGCCCACTTTGATTTCTTCACCAACTTGGCAAAATTTGCTGGAGTGAATGCATAAATGGATGTTGGGGCAGGCGGACAAGCACCAGTGACAGGAGTGGTCAGAGTGATAGTGGGAGCAAGATCTATCGTGGGAGCTGAATCAGCACCAAGCTCTATGGCCGGTACACCGGAGGTAATAGCAGGCTCCTCTCCTATAGCTGTTGAAGTAGCCTCATTCTGAATGTCATTATCTAGAAGGATGGATATATATTTTTTGGCCTCTAGTGGCATCACAGATGCCTCAGTAATAGTCTGGGCCTCTCCCGAACAGAAGCTATTCTCCTTCCCCAAACTAGGGGTTTTGGTGCATCGCTTGTCTTGTCCACATCTTGGGTCCTAGTAGCTGCGAAACATGATCAATACCACCCAAGAGTGGGACCTTCGTTGCCAAACATAACTGGTAGATCATACAAGGAAAGGGCAAAGATATACCCTGCTTAAACGCTCTCTGCCGAATTTTTTACACAATGATATAGCTGAAGTTCAGCTTGTACTTTGACATAAAACTTGCAACCAGTATAGCCTGCTCCTTAATCAGCTGGTTGTCTCCTCCAGTGGCAAAGAGATGTAACCGGACCACAGCCCACCAAAACCTTGCTAGAAAGCTCAGGGAGGCCTTCAAAATCTTTGGCTTATCACTCGTGAGCCACTCAATATCTGTGTTAGTCAGCAGTTGGGCCAACCACTTAGTCTGCTCATCTTTATACTGCAATCGGTAGTCATGGTAAAAATGTTTTCAGCCTCCACATATTCGTGCCCATATAGAATGTGATTGATGGTAAGCTTGGAGATGGCAACATTCAGTATGCGGACTAGAACAATATCAAGGGCTATCAGATCTTGGGCTTTCTGGTCCTTTGTTCAACTATTTTCAAGTATGGCAGCATAGTTTGCGTAGAACTCACGAACCAATTCCATATGATACTCTCCCATTGGCTGGCTGACCAATCTAGGTGGTAGTATTGTAAGAAATCATCAATGGTCGGATATTCAGAGAGCTCGGATGAGTTGATTCTGGCTTTCTCAGTAATACTGCATCTAATATACCCTTTTCCCATGGGGGCGATGCCATGGTGATAGATCAGGACTCGAAAATACTCCTTCTTGGGTCCTAAGTGGTTTCTGGAGTCTTACTTTTCTCTGTACTACATCGGGCCCCAGAACCTGACCCTTTTTCACTAGACTCTGGCACATCAGACTCTCCCTCATTTGAATTGGCTGACTCGAATGAGGTATTTTCTCCCTCTTCAAACTATGGAGGCGTTTGTTCCTTTCCAGGTGTCTGCTTAGGTTTTCAAACAAGAAGGGATGCCTCCACCTCCTCAACCTCATCTTTTAAGTCAGGTTGTTGATTTTTGAGGTGAGAAAGGGTAGTATCTTTTGCTTTTCGGGAACCCCTCAGCGTAGTGGTGTCTTTAGCGCCATAAGTACCTACAGGTGAATATTGTTAGTACTTAGGAAGTATGAAGGCAAAGCAAGAAAATAAAAAAAATTATTTTTTCTTTTTTTATACAAGTCACGGACCATGAAGAAGATGACTGTCTGTGAGGTGGGTCGTGAGATGACTCATCACTTGTGAAGTCAACTGTGGGTCTGAGACAGTGAGCATAATTAACCATTTTATGCATATCATGGTTAGGGTTACGGTCCATAACATGAGCCACGACTTGTGAACCCTACCATGAGATTGAGGGAGTGAGCATTACGGGGATTGAGGAAGTGAACTTATTCATTTGGGATGTTCATGATGAGCCAAGCCATAATTCATGGGCTAGTTCACAATCCATTACTTGGTCTGTCAATATAAATTGAGGTCAAAAACTTGTTTTTTTCATCACGCACTTGAGGTTACAAACCATTACGGGGCATTGATGTGCCCAAATTGTGCCTCCAAAAGAAGCGCAAGCGGTCGCTGTTCAAATATAGAACCCAACTAAAGATTGGGGTCGATCCCACAGGGAATATGGTTGGACTAGGGTCAATTTGTGTTTACTCAGTCTTTTAGTCAGTTATTTCCCGCAAAAGGGGGGGTTTTGAAGTAACAAGTAATGATTGTAATTCAAACGTAACAAGTAACAAAGATCAATTTCAATGGTTGTTATCAATAAGAGAAGTGACTAGGGTAGTGTTCCCCATGAGATCATAACTTAGTAAAGATTTTATACTTCATAAACTAGTTTGGTGCTTAGCATGCAGAATTGGTAAGTTAGGTTCACCTAAATCCTTGGTCCGAAAACTAGGTGAATTTCACCACACACCTTGGTTGGGCCGCAGGTGTCGCTTTACTAACCCTTACCCTTGATCCCATATTAGCTATTCCCAGACAAGGTCAAGCTATTAGATGAGGGTTCATAGCCTCAAATCACGTTGTTAACAACCCTTTTCCCATCTGTGACCTCCTTGCTTTGGCAAGTAAGGATAAGGCGAGTTCTAATGTTGCGCATCGTTAAAAAGCAGTCAAAGCGAAGGGAAGAACAATACATGCATAAACACCTCCCTAGATTACCTAAGTACTTTTCCTACTTCGTTAATCCTTCATGGTTCGCACAACCTTAGTTGTGGATTTTATCTACTCATGTTCATAAGCATGCAATTAATGTTTGTTTGAGTAATCATCAATAGATACTTACAATTAAGAATAGAGAAGACCGAAATCTTAAAGAACAAACTCAAGAACACTTCAATATCAAGAACTTGTGTCCGAAATCAATACCAAAATCCAAGTAACAAAATATCCGAAAGTAACTTGAAATAATTCATGAATAATGAGTAACAAACCTAAAATAAAACCTAGCATAAAGTATTTATAGACAAAGAAGCCAAATCCTAATTAAATTAGGAGTAGCTGGATGTGGCTGATCCGATGGGCCGCCTCACGGGCCGTCGCTGAGGCGACGGGTGTCGTGGGTGCATATCGGTCTTCTTCATGTCTTCAGGAAAATCCACTGCCACCTTCTTGAGGGCGGTGGCCGGCAGGACGTCGCACCTGCAATGTTCGCCGCTGTATCACGTTGCCCAACTTGGTTCTTTTCCAGCTCCCCTGCCTGGTTTCCATGGGTAGCTTTCTACGGGACGTCGGGCTGGCAAAGGGATGTCGTGGTGCCCGTCGTCCTTCCTTGAATTTCAGCATGTCTCCCTGGATCCTATTGACGGGCAAGGCCAATCCCCGTCGCGTCTTCCACGGGCGTCGTACCAGCCCGTCAGGGCTCTACATCCTTGGTGAATCCTGCTGCCACCCTTTATCGGTCTGCCCCACGGGCCATCATGGATGTGACCCCCGTGGTGGCCTCTCTTTTGCCCAGAAAATGCAATTTTTTAGCTTTCTTTCCTAATTCATACTTTGTACCTGCACACTTAACAAACGATATCAAATCTAACAAAATATACTCAAGAACTCCCAAAAATCCTATGTTTTAAGCGTCGAAAGTGCCGTCAAATCCCGGCACATCAAAACCCTCAACTTAGAATCTTTGTTTGTCCTCAAGCAACATACACAAAAACAAAACTAAACGACGCTTAAGCAAAAGAAAACCAGGAACTACGACAGTCATATGATTTGGCAGTTCAATGCACAACAAGTACCCCGACTTTTTTTTTTCAATACAAAACTAGTGCATATGATCCATTTCATCAAGACAACACAAGGGGATCCAAGGATGACATTATATTATCAATAGATGACCTAGTATACACATGTGAGATTTACACTAACAGTTAGCATTCAAAGTCGCTCTAGTGCCCTCACCACAAAGAAGTCCCACTCGCATAGTAATGCAGTTATATTTCGGGGACTGAACTAAGCACTCGCACTTATAATAATGTTCAAGAAATACGTGCACAATACCATAGGCTTGCCCTTATTTTCTATGCCTCAGTTTTCGAACAATTGGGTTAGGATCACTATAGGACTTTCTCGGCTTATAACGTAGGCTTGGGGACGGGTATGGCAGAATTAGGAAATAGTGACTAAACCCTCCTTGACACTACGATATCTTGATTCCACCCAACATACCACTTCTACTCTTTTCCACCTTTTTCCTCCCTTTTTATTTCCTTTTTTTTTCACAAGTGACGGGCACGACTTTTCTTTCAAACTCATTTAATTTTTCTTTTTCATGTTTCTTTTTCTTTTTTTTTTCTTTGCTTTTCTATAGCCGCCGCACCCGTTATTTCTCCTTTTTTAGTTTTAACCTCCTCTATTCATACCCACACTTCTTACTCACCTCTACAGTAGCCACCCTCAATTTAGGCAATTTGCCTGAGTTGAGGTACACGATATCCATGGAGGGACCAGGGCCAAACTAAAGGTTCATAACAAGAAACAGGGAAGGTGATTAGGCTAACAACAAAAAGGTCAATGTAGGCTCAAAATCAGGGATCAAAGAGGATTAACATCATTTAGTCGGTCATTTGGATAAAGTGTACTAATTCAAAAATGGCCTATGATCCTTTCTTAACTAACTATTCTACGACCTTGGCAAGACTAACCTGGCAAGTTCTAGATTAGCACACAAAGCAAGAACCAGACAAATTAAGCTCACCAACACATTGCACTAAGTCGACAATCATATACTACCTACTAGGTTTATTCTCTAGCTTAACCCAATCATCAGATCGATAAACACAATGTCATGCGAGGATCCATAATGGTTAGTCTATCAAAACCAGATACTAATATAACACTCCAAAATTTTAGAGGGGTTCTCCATTTTTCACTTCAAATTCAGTTCAAAAATCACATCATAGACTGCAAAAAGTTCCTTTTCTTATTTTACTATATACAACCTATCCTAAACATGCTGGTTCAACAGAAATTAAAATCCTTAGGGAAAGAACGCAGGCAAGAAAACCCTAAGGAGTCGGGTAACTTATGAGTACCCTCATGGGTTGCCTCCTATGCAGTGCCCGATTTACCATCGCAGCATGACCCAGGTCTCTTGGCTACTCAGACTTCGCCAAGAACCCATCAAAAACCAACTCACCCAGTACTTCCCCACCCCACCAAAAAGAAAAGGACATTGCCCTCAATGCACAAGAATATCAAACAAATGGGGGTGAGAACATACCAGTGGCGCCTAAGCGCCAGTACCGAGTGTCGCATCCTTCGGGCCCTCAGGAATGGTGCCCTTACTACTCTCCTCAATAGAGGTTGCCTCCATAGACCTCTCAATAATAGTAACAGCTGCCCGAGCAGCTTCATCAGTAAACTCTCCCACAATGGGCTTTAAAGAAGGGATATCTGTCTGGCCAGCAATACCACTAGCTGACCCACCTCTTCCTCTACCATCCACCTCAATCTGGTGCTCCGCCAAGGATGCTTTGGCTAGCTTGTCCTCGGCTTTCTTCGCCCTCTTCTCGACTCTGTACAATTTCTTCTATAGAGACCTTGGGCTAACTGGAGCATCACCCTCGTGAACCTGCTTATCCTTACTTTTCCTT
Source organism: Jaltomata sinuosa (assembly GCA_003996215.1). NCBI lineage: Eukaryota > Viridiplantae > Streptophyta > Magnoliopsida > Solanales > Solanaceae > Jaltomata > Jaltomata sinuosa. The sequence goes on along the minus strand of QJPP01001766.1, from coordinate 14,918 downwards.
TTTCGTTTGTGTGTGGCAGGTTCAGGATCATCAACTCTCTCGAGCTTGTTTTCCCTAGTTGAGCCCAGATGTGCCATACGAAGCTCGGGATCTACAAAATCCCAAATATTAAGTATGGGCTCCTCTATGACCTGTGGCAAAATAATCGATGCTCTGGCTTGGGTCTGCGGAGGATTCTTCAATTTTTTGACATCGGCCCTCAGCTTCGCAATTTCTTTTTTCATGCCTGACAACTCAAGCAAACCCATCTCATTTAAGCGCTCATCGACCATGTTCTCCAAAGCATTTATCCATGCGTTGATAGTGAGGAATGACTATGGACCTTTGGATGGAGGCATTCACAATCGGCTGATACTGTAGAGCGAACGCATTTATTTGATTTTTGAGATCAAGAGTTCGATGGACAGTGTTCGTTAAGTTGGCCGGGTGGAAGTCAAAGATGGCATAAATATCTGTGTTAGAAAGTGCTGTGGAGGAGCCTGGCTCAGCTGCCGAGGTGGATGGACCAGCAACATTTTGCTCTGACTGACTACCCTATGGGGTAGGTCTAGTAGTGGGGGATGTTGTCACATCTGGTGTTGGGACATGCTCCTCAAGAGTTAGAGCCAATGGCTCCGTAGTGCCAATCAAACCAAGCACCCTAGTCTCGTCTTTGGACCTCTCCGGATGATGGGTCCTAGTAGCTCGAACAGGCTGATCTACCCTAGCATACCTGGGCACCTGAGCCTCTTCATATAGTTCAGTGAGCAAACAAGGGAATGGGTAGGAGGAGCTGACTTTAGTAACTCTATCTCTGATCTCTTCTGCTATGATTTGTCCGAAGTTCATATTGTACTTGCATATGAGAGCAGCTACTAGAATTGCCCTTTCCAGGGTCAGCTGATTATCGGCCCCAGTAGGCATCAACTTGAGTCACACAAGAGACCACCAAAACATAGCCTCGAAAGATAAGAAGGCCTTCTGAATAATCGATTTTTCTTGCTCGAGCCATTGTGGTGTTTCGGTAGTAGTTAGGCGCTTGGCCAACCATTAAGGCCTTTTCTCTTCATGCTTTACCCGGTACGCATAATCAACCAGGTCTGTGGGTGCCTCGTAGCCTGGCCTGAAATAAAAATCTATTTATTGTTTCTGCCGAGATATTGATCGGGACTCCCCTAACCGAAACGCTCTTGAGAGCGGGAAAATCTGTAATCTTTTGTCCTTTCTTGCACATCTTCTCCTGTATCGCCTGATAGTTAGCATAGAACTCTCTCACGAGAGTTGGCTAGTAATCGGGGAGAGGCTTGCTAGTCCATCCCAATTTGTAGTGTCTGAAGTACGCATCCAACTTGGGGAATTGGTTCAGCTTAAAATGATCAATTTTCCACTCTTCGGCAATAGGCCTCCTCAGATGGACCTAGCCGATCCTTTCAAGGTCGTAATCATAGATGGACTTTGACCCTTCAACCGCCTATCTCTCAGTCTCATGAGCACGACCCAACATAGCTCCAGCTCCAGAGGGTTAGGAGGTGCTCTTCTCTGGTGTAGTTGTCTCGGTGTCTGAGTCAGCATTACCCCCTTTATCCTTTTCTGAACTATGCTCCAAGCCGGAGCCTTCCTTGTTTACCGACTCCCCTCCGGTGTCACTTGAAACCTGAGTGGCCAATTCCTTGCCTGTAGGTGCCTGCTCACTTTCAGTACCAGATTTGGATGAACCGGAAGAGGATCCTTGCTTGTCCGCAGGTGACTTGGCTCCCTCCTCTTCAGAGTGAGAGGAGGATACTACCAGTTTTCTTCTTACAGCCTTGATGAGGGTGTGTCGTCAGGTTCGCTCTGTTCGGCCTCAGAATCAGTTGGGTAATCCTTTAGTCGGGATGGTACAGAGGCATCTTTTGCTTTGCATGCCCCCTCATCTCAATGGTGTCTTTGGAGCCATTTAGTACCTGTAGGGAACCCATGTTAGAGATCGGGACCAAACATGCAAACCCAGAAAAATTTGACACTTAGATTTTTTTTTACAGAATATCACCTCCCACGGGCATGGGAGGGCTGACGTCCTGTGGCCCCGGGTGTCGGAATGAACCAGTGACATTTCAGGAGAAATCCCACCTCCCACGACCCTGTGCCATGGGCTTGGGAGGTCCTACATCCCATGGGACCGGGCGTCGGAGGTCCGACGTCCCTTGGGATCGGGCGTCGGATTGGGGAAGTGGAGTTTTTAAGGACATCGGTCCTCCTATGGGATCCTTCCACGGGCTCCGGCCACGGGCATGGGTGGTCCGAGGTCCCATCGGCTTGGGCGTGGGATCCGACCAGACACTTTTTCAAGTGTTAGGCCAGCCCCAAGCCTAGAGCGACATCTCGTCGTGCCTCAGAAGTCCCTTGTGAAGGCTCGTAGGATCCAGTCAGTGCAACATTTTCTCTCCCTCATCAATTTTATCATTCAATACAAGGTCTCATCACCTACAAACCAAACAACACACCCAATGCACCTATTTTCTTTGAACAAAGCACTACGCAACCCCTTTTTCCAAAGTTCATCCACTCAAAACATAATGCAACTCATCAACCACGATCTTACACCTAGGGTTTGGTATCAAATACCATGAATGTACTCACACTTCTTGAAAAACCATGAAAATCACTTGTAAGTTCTTAAAATAGGGTAAGCAAGTAGAAAGAAGGAACACTTACTTCTTTTTGTTGCTAGAAACATGTGAGTCACACGCCCTAGTGTCAGTTGTGAGGAGTTTGTGGAAATCGTGTGTAGTGGATGAAGATTTTGGGGAAGTGTTGTGGAGAGGGTTTTGATCGAGTGAGGGGGAGAGTGGAGAGAGGAGAGTTTGAGAGAGAAGGGAGTATTTGCAATTGACCTCAAAAAAATGAGGTCAACGTTACTTAGGCCCGCTTTGCATGTGGTCATCCTTGCTTTGCATGTGGTGAGCGATACCCATTCTGATGCCCGTCGGAGGCGTGATGCCCCGTCAGATAGGCCGTCGGAGTGAGGCAGTCACTCCCTTTTTGACACTTATAGAAATTCAGGGTACTTACCTGTCGATGCCCATTCTTACGCCCATCGGGGCCGCAACGGCCCGTCACGTGGGACTTGGGAATGGGGCATATGGTCCTCTTCCCACACTTAGAAAATTTTCTTTTGGGTTTTATAAAATCCCACGGGCGTGGCATCTGCGACGGCCCGTCACAGAGCCCGTGGGATCCCCTTTTGCCTATTGTTTCAGAATTTTTCTTTCATCTCTCGCCCTCTTGCAAAACAAACACACACATTAACCCATGGGTTGTCTCCCATGAAACGCTTGATTTAATGTCGCGGCACGACGCAAGTGTTTTGGCTACTCAGACTTCGCTAAAACACTCTACAATCCTTTAACTATAACTAACATAAAGTAAAGTATAATTTCATGGGTTGCCTCCCATACAAATCCTGATTTAACATCGCGGCACGACGCAGGTTGCTTGACTACTCAGACTTCATCAAGCTCCTTGGGTGGGACAAACTCATCTATGATCCAAGCTTCAATAGTTTTGATCTCCTCTGCTGTGCCAAAATAAGCTTTGATCCGATGACCATTTGCCTTGAACCTTTTTCCCTCAAGGTTTTCAAGTTCAATGGCACCATGAGGGAAAACTTGTACCACCTTGAAGGGTACAATCCACTTGGACTTCAACTTTCCAGGAAACAAGCGAAGTCTAGAGTTGAAAAGCAGGACCAAGTCACCCGGCTGAAAGTCTCTCTTCTCTATCTTTCGGTCATGATACAACTTCATCTTCTCCTTGTACAGAGCTGAACTTTCATATGCGTTCAGAAGGAATTCATCCAACTCATTCAACTGTCCTAACCTCTGCAATGATGCTGCACCCCAATCCAAGTTCATCTTCTTCAATGCCCACATGGCCTTGTGCTCTAGTTCAATCGAAAGATGGCACGCCTTACCAAACACAAGCCGATATGGAGACATGCCTATTGGAGACTTGTACGCAGTCCGGTATTCCCACAATGCATCCTCAAGTTTCCGCGACCAATCCTTTCTATTTGCATTGACAGTCTTGGACAAGATTGACTTAATTTCTCTATTGGAGACCTCCTCTTGCCCACTCTTCTGAGGATGATAAGGGGTTGCAACTCTGTGTTTCACTCCATATTTCTCAAGCAAGGCATGAAATAATTTGTTGCAAAAGTGAGAGCCTTCATCACTAATAATGGCCCTTGGCGTACCGAATTTGGAGAAGATGTTCTTTTTCAAGAACGTTGTGACCCATTTACCTTCATTTCTTGGAAGCGCAACCGCCTCCACCCACTTAGACACATAGTCAACAAACACCAATATATACCAGTTCCCATCAGACAACACGAACGGACCCATGAAGTCAATGCCCCAAACATCGAATAGCTCAATTACAAGAATGGGATTCATAGGAAGATCATGTGTCCTTGATATGCCTCCTTCCCTCTGACATCTGTTGCAAGCCTTAGCAAACTCGTGGGCATCTTTATGAATAGTCATCCAATAATAGCCGCATTGCAAGATTTTATGGGCCATCCGAATACCACTATGATGACCTCCAACAGGGGAGGAATGGCATGCTTCCAATATCTCCATCATATCAGCTTCCGGTACACATCTCTGGATCATAGTATCAGCACACACACGAAACAAGAATGGCTCTTCCCAGAAGTATTTCTTCACATCAGACATGATTTTTCTCCTTTGGTGAACGGACATATCATCAGGCACTAACTCGTTGCCAAGTAGTTGGCAATGTCTGCGAACCTAGGATCAAATCCTGAGAAGCAGCCAATACATGTTCGTCAGGAAACCATTCATCAATCTCTAACTCATCATTCAGCTTCAACATGGCTTCTTCTTCCAACCTAGACAAATGATCTGCCACCTAATTTTTTGTACCCTTTCGATCTTTGACTTTGAAGTCAAAATCTTACAGCAGCAACACCCATCTAATCAACCTAGGTTTAGCATCCTTCTTTTCCATAAGATAACTAAGAGTTGAATGGTCAGAATGCACCAACACCTTGGTGCCAAGCAAATAAGATTTGAATTTTTCGAACGCAAAGACCACATCAAGCAACTCATGTTCAGTCACTGTATAGTTCTTCTGAGTCAGGTTAAGTGCTTTGCTAGTGTAGTATATAGCATGGAGGATCTTTTCACTCCTTTGGCCTAGGACTGCTCCTAGCGCCACTCCACTAGCATCGCACATAACCTCAAAAAGTTGAGACAAATCAGGAGCAATAATGATAGGAGTTGTAACAAACTTCTCTTTAAGGCACTCGAAGGCCTTCAGACATGCATCATCAAAAACAAACTTTACCTCTTTCTTCAGCAGCTTGCATAATGGATTTGCAATTTTGGAGAAGTCCTTGATAAACTTCCTATAAAAGCCAGCATGCCCTAAGAAACTCTGAACACCCTTTACAAAAATTGGTGGAGGAAATTTTTCAATCACCTCTATCTTCCCTCTATCAACCTCTATACCCTTCTTTGAAATCCGGTGACCAAGCACTGTGCCCTATTTGACCATGAAGTGACACTTCTCCCAATTCAGCACTAGGTTGCACTCTTCACACCTCTTTAACACACAACCCAAATGATCTAGACAATCTTCAAAAGAGTCACCTACCACCAAAAAGTCATCCATAAATACCTCTATAGTGCCCTCTACCATGTCTGAAAAGATAGACATCATACACCGCTGAAAAGTTGCTGGCGCATTACAAAGACCGAACGACATCCTCTTGAAGGCAAACGTCCCATATGGGCATGTGAATGTGGTTTTCTCTTGGTCTTTGGTGGCAATAGAAATCTAATTATACCCTGAATAACCATCAAGAAAATAGTACCAACCTCTACCTGCAAGATGGTCTAGCATCTGGTCCATGAATGGCATTGGAAAGTGGTCTTTCTCAGTCCACGCATTCAACTTCCTGTAGTCCATGCATTCAACTTCCTGTAGTCCATGCATATGCGCCATCCAGTGACTGAACTCATCAGAATCAGCTCATTCTTTGCATTAGGAACCACCGTAATCCTTCATTTCTTTGGTACGCACTAAACCAGGCTCACCCACTTGCTGTCAGATATCGGGAAAACCACACCTACATCCAGCCACTTTATGATCTCCTTCTTGACGACTTCTTGAATAGGCTGATTCAACCTACGCCGAAGCTCAATAGATGGAACACAATCAGGCTCGAGCTAGATTTTGTGAGTACAGATTCCAGGCAGAATCCCAATAATATCTGTGATGGTCCACCCAATAGCTCTCTTAAACATTCTCAATACTGAAACCAGAGCTTCAACATGTGCTTCACCTAATCTACAGCAATGATTATGGGCAAAGTCTCATTATCTCCCAAGAATACGTACCGAAGATGAGCTGGAAATGCTTTGAATGCCAAGACTGGAGGCTCCTCAATAGATGGGCGAGCAGGTGGTGTCTTTCTATTCTTTAGGTCCAAGTCCAGCTTCTTTGGTGCATAAGTGTAAGATCCCAACCCTGTAAGTGCTGCAACTATTTTGTCATACTCATCAATGTAGTCACCTTTGAAATTCATAATGACTGCTTCAAGGGCTTTAACACCAAGTCTCTCCTCAATAGGTATAACCAGCTGGTCCTCATCAACAATATCAATAACTGACACCACTCTCATATCATCATGGTGCTTCATCGACTTGCACATATTGAAAGTCACCTCCTTATTATTTAGCCTGAATTTCATCTGACCCATTTCCAAGTCAACCAAAGCACGCCCAGTAGCCAAGAATGGTCACCCCAAGATGATGGGAACCTCAAAGTCAACCTCGCAATCAAAAATAACAAAATCTGCGGGAAAGATGAAAGTGTCAACCTTTACCAATACATCGTACGAAATTCCCATAGGCCTCTTCACCGTGCGATCTTTCATAAGTAACCGCATTGTAGTTGGAGAGGGGGCTCCCAAGCCCAACTGATTATAAACTACAAGCAGCATCAGATTTATACTAGCACCCAGATCACACAAAGCTTTGGCAAAATAGAATGCTCCAATAGTGTACGGAATGGTGAAGGCTCCAGGATATTCCTTCTTCTGTATCATAGAACGGGATGCTATTGCACTGCTGTGGTGCAAATTATTTGCTGGTTCAAAACTGACTGTTCTCTTCCTCATCACCAGCTCCTTCATAAACTTAGTGTAACCAGGCATCTACTCCAATACTTCGACCAAAGGAATATTCACTGACAGTTGCTTCACCATGGAGATAAACTTGTGAAATTTACCATCCTCAACCTTCTTTTTCAACCTCTGGGGGTAAGGTGGGGGAGGCAATGGCATGGGCTTCAAAACCAGTGCAACCTCTTTGCTTTTCGCCATCAGCTCAGAGGGCTTCTTCTCAGATGACCCCCCACCACTATCTTTCTCGTCAGACTCGGCTATAATCACAGCATCATCTTTCTCAGATTTGGCTGGCTCATCAACAAAAATAGGCATGGGAGGATCAATAGTCTGTTTCCCACTCCGAGTAGTCGCCGCCATAACCTGTCGATTATTTTTTGGATTCTGAATGGTGTCACTTGGGAGAGTTACCTTTTGGCACGGATTTATGTTGGTTGACAACTGGTGCATCTGTGTCTCAAGCTGCTTTATGGAGACCGCGTGAGACTTCACCTTCTGGCTAATACCTGAAAGTTCAGCCTTTATCTCCTGCATACTCGCATCCGTGGAGTCAACCTTTTGGAACACTTTGTTGATCAGCTCTCTCATGGTGGGTTGTATGGCCCGCTCTTCAGGAGTTGAAGGCGTAACATAGAGACCACTTCTATCATTCTTGTACCCATCCTTCTTGTGCCAGTCACCATCTCTCTCTCTCTCTTTGTAATCGGACCGATTGTAGTAGTCATCCCTATCTCTGTTCCGACCTTGATTTCCTTTGCCAGAGGCTCGGAAACCCATCCCTTGATCATTCAGATAACTTACTTCTTCTTCGGATGAGTAACCATCTGACCTTGGTGCTTTACCTTGAGAACCTACGGCTTTAACTTTCTCTACTCCCTCAGCCAGGAATTTATTTGCCAGCAACCCAAGTGTCGTGTGCATCTCAGCGACTTCCTGTTTAATATCATGTAATTCATTTGGGTCCACAGACTTGCCAACTGCATAAGTACCTACTGACGTTTCCGCCTCTCTTGTGTGCCATGATCGATTTGTTTTTGCAACCCTATCCAACATCTCTGCAGCCTCAGGATATGTGTTTTCCATGAATGCACCTCCAGTCACAGTATCAGCTACAACTTTAGTATTTGCATTCAAGTCCTTATAAAATATCTCCATCAAATATCTGGAAGGAATTTCGTGTCTTGGAATGTCACGCCCCAAACCATGGGAGGCATGACCGACACCCGGAGCCCCAAAAGGCCGAGGGTGCCAAAATAGAGTGTATCTCTGTTGAACCTGCTGGGGGTCTGAGACCGACAAGGACTCTAAGAATTACAATTGGAAACACTGAAAGCTCAATAGTAGTTAAGCAACTCAAGGCCGACAAGGCTATTATCATAGTAGATAACTAATAACAAGGCCGACAAGGCCATACCCAACACTGATGTACATATACACATCTACAAGCCTCTAGGAGTAAGTAAAATATCTCATATCCAGGACAGGGCCCTGGACTACCATAAGCTGTACATATACATAACCTGGTCAAAATATAAGCTAGACCTCTGACTCGTCAGCTCCAGGAAGAATGGAGCTTACCAAAATGGCTGAACTCCGCAACTCCGACTGAAGAGGTCTATCTGGGTTTCTGTCTGGACCTGCAGGCATGAATGCAGCGCCCCCAGGCAATGGGGCGTCAGTACGACAATAATGTACTGGCATGTAAGGTAGAAGCATAAAAGCAAGTCGCAAGTAGTAAATCTGAACAAGATAAAATATGAAACTTGTAAACTGTAATTGGGTAGACTCATTAAGCTCTTTCTCCTTTATTCTTTTTAGAACACAACACATGCATTAACTCACGCTGCAACTCACTCTTTATAACCCACACTGAACCCCAATAGCGCCTCGGCGCACCCTATATTTAATAGCCTCAATATGGCAGTAGCGCCTCGGCGCACACTATGTATATAATGGCCTCAATATGGCAGTAGCACCTCGGTGCACACTATGTGTATAATGGCCTCAATATGGCAGTAGCACCTCGGTGCACACTATGTATATAATTAGCCTCAATATGGTAGTAGCACCTCGGTGCACACTAACACACAAACCACGCATAATAAGTGTATTACTAGATTGACCGTCAAAGCTATTCTTGTTATTTATGAAGGTTCATTTAGATAACGTCTTTAGCCTTGGCTTACTAGGTGTTGGAATCAACATACCAAACACATATAAATGGGGATTGACTTTCTAACTTTCCTTGTATACTTTCTAAAGCTTGATTAGAGATCACAATACAAAGAAGAAACTCGACAAAAGGATAACTTACATTTCGTGCAAAAAGAATCGGATTTTTATAAGAAGGCGACTTGAATCACCATAATGTATAAATTAGTTCCTTAAGACTTGTTGAGTTACCAAATCAGCTCTCTTACAACCAAATACTCAACCTCCTTCTTTCGGAAATTTAGAGTTCTATTTCTAGATTCATGTCGATAAGGAATAAAGAAGCCTTAACATACCTCGTTCCTTCCGAAGATTGCGCTTACCACAACTTGAACTTTCCCTTATTAAGTTAATCTACAACACAAGGGTATAATGAAGCTAATATTAGCTCTTAAACCTGCTGCAACACTCCCAAAACAGTAGCTAAACATTTCCCGGGCAGATTTACGTATTTTGCATTAATTAAAGGTGTATCGTCACACCCTCCTCCCCTTATCCAATACACAACACACACACACCAACCTACTGCCTCCAATAATACAAAACACATCAAACATCCCCTACACAACCCACCATGCCGAAATACAATAGCAACACATTGAACTCACGGCTTCCGATCACCGTCCCGTGAGTTCTTAACAACAATTCAACAACAATTGTTCATCCGAACTTCAATCCAAAAATATGATTATGGGCAGAGTACTTACCACACTTGAAGGGGTGTTTTTATCCTCTTTTTATTGATGCTTTAAAAGCTTAAGTACCCCCTACACATACACCAACAAGAGAAGAAGAAATCTCTTAATTGTTACACAATTTCCATGTGTTAAATCATAAGAAAGGGCTGCCATAGTTCATGTCTTTCTTACCATTGGATATCCTAGCTATATGTAGTATATTAATACCAAGATAACAAGTTGTTTAACTCACCTTAAGCTTCAATTAATCTTGGTCTTCTTAGCACCCTAAAGGGAAAGAAGGGCTGCCAAAAAGGAAATGAGATAAGAGAGAATTTTCCAGCTTTTTGTGATGAACATTGATCAGCAAAAGCCCTATATAAAGGGACCTTTTTGGCCGACCTTTTTGAGTATATTTGGGCCAAAATGGGTCAAGAAACTTGGGCCAAAATTACCCTTTGCTTGGGCCTCAAAAGGGTTAAGTTTTGTGGCTGATTTTGGGCTTCTCTTGGGTCAAAATGTGGTCAATATTGGTGGCTACCTTTTGTAGTTGTTTGGGCCAGATTTGGTTGTGCTTTGATGGGCCAACTTTAAGATTTATTTGGGCTACCATTAGGTCTAACAATCCATGGTGTTGCTGCCCGTAATTGGCCCTCGAAACTTAGTTCGTTAGCGTAGGTAGGTGATGCACCTACTTGTCACCTAAGAGCTTAGATAAGTCGAGCAAGTACCTCACTTGTTTTATCTCATTTATAAAACCCTCATCCTTATAATTTAACTTAACACTTATATACATTTGACCATTTAAAATTCTAGGCCAAAGTACCCCTTCACAATCTCGAGCTCAAATACCTTCGTCGATATTTACTTAGTCACATAAGTTTAGAAAGGTACGGGGTGTTACATCCTTCCCTCCTTAGAATCATTCATTCTCGAATGAGGGTAATGCATATAGAGCTCTAGTCCCTTAGGATTTTTTGAAATTTCGGCAGAGTTTCCTTTATAATTGGGACTATCCAAAAACCTGAAACTCAGCAAAAGTCCAGCACGATGCCTCACAGGGCGATACAACTATATACAATTAAATATAATCATTTTCACATGTTCAAACCTGATCATATTTGCATAGTAGGAAGAGTATCAAGAATATAAGAATATGACTTACCTATGTATTATCTTCAAGTCATAAATAACTGGGGATGTTTTTTCCTCATTTCTTCCTCGGCTCCCCACGTCATTTCTTCAATATTATTATTTCTCCACAACACCTTTACTGAGGCTACTTCTTTGGTTCTGAGCTTCCTAACTTGACGATCTAGGATAGAAATTGGTACTTCCTTATAGGATAAGTCTTCAGAAAGTTGAACATCTTTAATAGGCATAATACGTGAAGGATCTCCAATGCACTTTCGTAGCATCGATACATGAAATACAGGATGGACTGTCTCCAATTCTGTGGGTAAATCTAGCTCATATGCCACTTTTCCTACCCTCCTAATGATCCTGTATGGTCCAATATATCTTGGACTAAGCTTTCCCTTTTTACCAAATCACATAACGCCTTTCATGGGCGAAACCTTTAGGAAAACCCAATCACTAATATTAAATTCCAAATCCCGACGTCGCACATCTGCATATGATTTCTGCCTACTTTGGGCTGTTAGTAATCTTTCTCGGATTAGTTTCACCTTCTCCATTGCCTGATTAACTAGGTCTGGCCCTAATAATCCTACTTCTCCCATTTCAAACCATCCAATTGGTGATCTACACTTTCGCCCGTATAAAGCCTCATAAGGAGCCATTTGAATGCTTGCATGGAAGCTATTATTATAAGCAAACTCAATTAGTGGCAAATGGTCATCCCAACTCCCTTTAAAATCTAGTACACAAGCTCGTAGCATATCTTCGAGTGTTTGAATAGTGTGTTCAGCTTGTCCATCTGTCTGTGGATGAAAAGCTGTACTGAGACTTATTTGAGTACCTAAGCCTCTCTGGAAAGACCTCCAGAAATTTGCTGTAAACTGAGCACCCCTATCTGAAATGATGGAAATTCGGACACCATGAAGTCGAACTATTTCACTAATATACAACTTGGCATAATCTTCAGCAGTATAAGTTGTCCTGACTGGCAAAAAGTGAGCTGATTTTGTAAGTCTATCTACAATCACCAATATGGAATCATACTTCCGATAAGTACGGGGTAAGCCTGTAATAAAGTCCATGTTGATCACCTCCCATTTCCAGGTAGGTATCACTATACTTTGAGTTAGACCTCCAGGTCTCTGGTGTTCAATTTTTACCTGTTGACAATTCGGGCATTGGGCTACAAACTCTGCAATATTTCTCTTCATATTATTCCACCAATAAATCTGTCGAAGATCATGATACATTTTCGTCGCTCCTGGATGGATTGAATAGCGGGAATAGTGAACTTCTGCCAAAATTTTCTCCCGAAGCTCCTCGACGTTAGGTACACATAGACGACCTTGATATCTCAGTACCCCATCCTCCTTAAGCTCTATTAGTGGTTGCTTCTGTTGTGGAATTTCCTCCCTCAATCTTACTAATTCTGAATCATCATATTGTCTTTCCTTTACCTCTGTCACTAGTGAGGATTTCGCTGTGCTTTGAATAACAACTCCCCCATTACCTTGGTCTAGTAGTCGAACCTGCAAATTAGCTAACTGATGTAGTTCTCTTGTCATCTCAATCTTTCTATTTTCCACGTGGCTCAAGCTTCCCATGGATTTGCGGCTAAGTGCATCGGCCACTACATTGGCCTTCCCTGGATGGTACAAAATATCTACGTCATAATCCTTTAGTAACTCTAGCCACCTTCTTTGCCTTAGGTTTAAATCCTTCTGTTTGAATAAATACTGCAGACTTTTGTGGTCCGTAAACACGTCTACATGGACTCCAAACACGTAATGGCGCCAAATTTTCAAGGCAAATATAACTGCTGCCAATTCAAGATCGTGAGTAGGGTAATTTTGTTCGTGCTTTCTTAGTTGTCTCGAGGCATAGGCAATAACTTTACCATGTTGCATTAAAACACAACCCAACCCAATCCTTGAAGCATCACAATAAACAACATAACCTTCTGTGCCCTCTGGCAGAGTTAAGACAGGGGCTGAAGTAAGCCTGTCCTTCAACTCCTGAAAACTCTGCTCACATGCATCAGACCACTGGAACTTGGCAGCTTTATGAGTCAACTTTGTCAATGGTGCAGATATAGAAGAAAACCCTCCTACAAACCTTCGGTAATAACCTGCTAAGCCCAAAAAACTACGGATCTCTGTAGCATTCAAGGGCCTCGGCCAATTCTTTACTGCTTCAATCTTTTGGCCGTCAACTCTAATACCTTCGTCTGTAACTATATGGCTAAGAAAAGCCACCGAAGTCAACCAAAACTCACATTTGGAGAACTTCGCATATAATTTATGATTCTGAAGTGTTTGCAATACTGCACGTAAATGATCAGCATGTTCAGCTTTGGACCGTGAGTAAATCAGGATATCATCAATAAATACGATCACGAATACATCTAGGAATGGCTTAAATACCCGATTCATTAGGTCCATAAAAGCTGCTGGGGCATTAGTAAGCCCAAAAGACATTACTAGAAATTCAAAGTGGCCATACCTTGTCCTAAAGGCTGTTTTTGGAACATCTACCCCTTTAACACGCAACTGGTGATACCCCGACCGCAAGTCAATCTTTGAAAAACATTTGGCGCCTTGCAACTGATCAAAAAGGTCATCAATCCTTGGAAGCGGATACTTATTCTTGATTGTAACTTTGTTCAGTTGTCGGTAATCGATACACATTCTGAAGGACCCATCCTTCTTACGAACAAACAAAACTGGTGCGCCCCATGCGATGTACTAGGCCTAATGAAACCTTTTTCGAGTAGATCCTTTAATTGTTCCTTTAATTCTCTTAACTCTGCAGGAGCCATTCTGTAAGGGGGAATTGATATTGGCTGAGTATCTGGGAGTAGATCAATGGCAAACTCAATTTCCCTTTCTGGAGGGATTCCTGGAAGCTCATCCGGGAATACATCTAGAAATTGACTCACCACGGGAACCGATTGAGGAGCCACTGGTCCATCCTCTGTGCTTTGTACTCGGACTAAATGATAAATATAGCCTTTAGAAATCATTTTCTGGGCTTTAAGGTAGGAAATAAACCTACCCCTTGGCGTGGCAGCATTACCTTTCCATTCCAGGATTGTTTCTTCCGAAAAATGGAATTTGACAACCTTATTTCTACAATCGATATTAGCATAACATGCAGCTAACCAATCCATGCCCATAATGACATTGAATTCAATCATATCTAATTCGATTAGATCAGCTGAAGTGAGATGGTCATAAATCCACACTGCACAATCTCGATAAACTCGTCTAGCTATAATAGATTCACCAACTGGCGTAGATACAACAAATGGTCTAGGCAATAACTCAGGGCCTACCCCCAACTTACCAGCCACGAGCGGGGTAACATATGAAAGAGTAGAGCCAGGATCTATAAGTGCATAAACAGCATGAGTAAAAATAGTCAATGTACCTGTAACAACATCAGGTGACGATTCTAAGTCCCGGCGACCGGCTAGAGCATAAGTGCGATTCTGACCACTGCCTGAACTGGATGCTCCTCCTCCTCCTCTACCTCTTCCACGACCTGGTGTAGCCTGTTGTCCTGTCCTTGGGGGACGAATAGTAGATGAAGAAGCTGCCATCGACCCTGTAAGATGGGATATCTCACTCCTACCTCTACTCGGACAGTCTCGCATAAAGTGACCAGGATGCCCACACGAATAACAAGTATCCGAACCCAGGCGACATATCCCAAGATGC